>JAULBM010345223.1:0-12394 GCA_032357055.1 Geukensia granosissima | reverse complement strand
CCTTAATCCCCACTAATGAGTACCTACAGTATTCTTTGATCTTATAAAATGTTGGCACTCAGGCACACAGCCATTTTTACGGTAGATAGACCTAGCTCCAAGACTATTAGCATTAAAGATTTTCAATTGCTTCCGTATGTAACATCTTGTAGCTTATAATGCGTTAATCACTGGAATTTGGCAATTATCACATTTCCTTCAACAAGATTTCCGAGATCTCTTAACTGATCTTTCAAACAAGCTGATTTTTAAATATGACTTGCATACAAATTATTATGTACCAGTCTTACGAATTAGGGCTCATTTATAGTTCGAAAGCGATCGCCGCGCGATTGACGCGCGGAAATCGCTGGGTGTCTATACTTTTCGTAGTTTGTTTATACTTTTAATCCCAGAGAAAATCGCGGGATATCGTGCGGTAGTTGTGCGATTTTCGCGCGACAGTCGCGAGATGTCGCGCAACGATCGCTGGACGAAGTATAAATGAGTTTTTACATCTTTAATTATGGTCAACGATACATATATTTTGTATGCATTTACCATAGTATCGTTTTTCATTTTAGTACTGAAATGTTGACGATTGTTGTTCTTTTTGTTTATTTAGTTTGCTTTATTCCTAGACCATGTAGCCCGGTAGAGAGCAGTAAACATTTGTTAACATTGCTACGAAATCGTAGCTTACAATTGTACGAGTTACTCTATACACTTGTAAATTAAAAAAAACTGTTATATGTCATAATTTTTATGACTCACTTTTAGCCGCCAGGCATTAAGTTTTTCCCCATTCCGCCTGTTCGTCCGTTCGTATGTGCGTCAATTTCGTCCTATATTTCTCGGAATGATGTGTGTGTGGTGAATAGATATTTTTGCTGAAGCATTATACGGCTGAGTTGTACCATTTCTCGCCTTTTCAGACCAGTCTTTTTGGCAAGACGGTGGTATTCGTTTCCGATAGATACATTGTCTCTTATTTTCCATTTTGACTCCAATTGTCCCTGAATGTCATATTTTTTCATTGCATTTTGAATCTTCTGTCTGATTAAAATAAATATTACAAAGAATTCCCATTTCACTTTAAAATAAATGTCGATTACAATGCATTACTGAATTTTGTGTCAGTTTCATGGAAAATTCATAAAAGAGGCGTTTCAAGTTAAGTTTCCTGAGATTTTGGAGTCATACAATATGTACAGTTTTTCATGTTTTGAGCAAAGTAAATACATATATAAAATACATTAATTTATGGAAAACGAAAAAAGCACGTATCTTTAGGTTCATGTTTTTCCCAACACTTTTTTAGTTTTTTATATGTTTCGAATAATTAAAATGTGTTCACAATAGGAAATACATGTAAACATATGAACTGTTATTCGAAAAACCACTTGTGAATTTATTCCAATTGTTGTTCAATATTTAAAATTAATGTGATTTCGAGATATTCTGTTTTAACATGATATATGATAGAAATGTGTATTTTTATTAGCATGATAAATATAATCACAGTTACAAACGCAAAATTTAGATTTAGTAATTTACTTAAAAACCTTTATGACTTAGTTTTGTTCCTATTTTTCTGTTAGCCGTTTTCTGGTAACTATTCTACTGCATAGTTTTTTCATTATCATAAAAACAGACAGAGGAAGGAAACAATATCTTTTTAATTGAGGTTCATGTTTTTCTCGATTTTTTTTTTAGTTTTTTATATGTTTCGAATAATTATACTGACAACGTGTTCTCTATAGGAAATACATGTAAACATATCAACTGTTAGTCGGAAAACATCTTGTGAATTTATTCCAATTGTTGTTCAATATTTAAAAATAATGTCATTTCAAGATATTCTGTTGATAGAAACGTGTATTCTTATTAGCATGATAATTATAACCACAGTTAAAAACGCAAAAATTTCAGATTTAGTAATTAACTTAAAATCCTTTATGACTTAGTTTTGTTCCTATTTTTCTGTTAGCCAATTATAAATAAAGCCTTTTTTCAAACGCCCTGTAATCTCTCAATTAGGAGATACATATTATGTCAGTATTTGATGAAATGTTATCATGATTATTGTAATGATATTCCGTCCGTTAATGTCATACTTCCATTAAAAACGTTTCTTCCTGTGTTCTTGATATTTTTAACCTTAATTACAAATATCTTCGATACATATATGCCATAGCTTACTTCATAAGCACGATTTCATTTACAGTACTTACTGCAAACCTGGTCAATAATCAAAATACAATCATGTCAACAACAGCAATTGGGACGGAAATGTCTGCACTTTACACTTACCGGTCATTGTCTTTACTTTCCCTCCTCTGATTCTCAGAGTGTCAGGTCACATCATTTCAACACATTTTCATTTCAAATATTGTTAAAAAAGTAATCAATATTTCCAGGTCACTGGAAACCATAAACAGGGTCAGTGACCGAATGAATCCAGAAAACAACAAGTTTAAACAAACAGAAAGACAAAACGTGGGGTAAAATTTAGCATGCCTTTTAAGAAATTACAAACGCTTCAGATACTGACAACAATCTGAAGAAGATGTATACGTTATTAAAATTGTTCTGCGGGACCAACCACACTGTCAGACAATGAGATTGTATATAAATTGTACTGAATTCTTTCTGCGAGTACCTTTGAAAGATCTTATCATAGCCTACAAGATATAAGGATAATTTTATAGAAAATGTAAACATCATGATATCAAGAATAAAACTGATTTCAAATCAAATTGGGATAAACATATGATGCTTGCAAAATAGCTCTTCAGTTTATTTTTCGTTACATTAACCCTTTCGTTGCCAGAAATATCCATAAGAAACCGTAGAATGCCAAACGTTTTTTGGAAATGTTTACCGATTATGGTTCTGTGACGTTTCGCCAACCAACGATTGTGACGTCATCATGCCTGCTAACGTATCGGGCAATCAGGAGGTGGAACAAACATCGCGCACTTGTAGAATGTTCCTTAGTGTTTAGTTATATCTTACAAGTTTATTACACGAATTATCAATGAATTAAGCATAAACACTGCATAAGGGTAAACTTTGATGTTTACCGACTTTCTTCTTTGTTACAATTTCGCAACTTGTAGATGGTTTATAATTTGGATTAAAAAGCACAATTTCGTGAAAAGTTCGTACGCATACTGTACGGATCTAACGTGAGTTTCCTTATAACATAAGTTTGGTCCGTATGCGTTTATACGCGAGTAGTCTAATGGGCTAAATGGTACGGGTATGCCGTTCTTTTTAATAACATGTGGTGAACTCTGAGATTGAAACAGTTGATTTTCACAGTTGATCTTACGAGTCGAATAGGTAGAAACAATTAGTTATCCACTTCCCAAAATAATTCAACCGAAGCAGTTTTAAGAAAAATGTACTAATACAAATTGAATATATATAAAATTAAAAAGCTATGGAGATGTAGATTTTGAACTTTCGCCAGCTGCTTGATGAGATGTAGAGCAATCCACTCGACTTTTAATCCGTATCTTTACTAAACTTTTCAAATGAATATAAACTTTCGTTGCACGATTAGTTTGTTTATATAGGAAGATGTGGTATGTTTGCCTATGAAACCGCTATCCAAAACATGTAAATTGAATCATTGTAACCCTAAGTCCTTCAATATGTTTAAACCTCAGACAAGCAGTAAAAGGCCCGAAAATAAAATGTGATGGTATTTAAGTGTATTTACTTTCGGAAAATAAGTATACAAGGTCAGTGCAGTCTTTCGAGTTTTATTAAAATAAAATAAAAATAATAAACTTCATTAGAAAGAAAGTTTTACTGTCATAAGAATTTCCGAACTTGCATCTATAGAATCCAAGATTCATGCGGCTATATAACTATTTACAAGACTCAGATTCAAAACTGTTAAATGTCGAGCAGAACCTACCTTTTACACTTATCAACCTTGAAAAATGTTGTAAGTTCAAAAATTAACTCGGGTACATAAATATTTTACTGGCATTAATATTATAACCTTTTTGTAGGTAATTTGATAATATTAAAAATTCTTTTTGAAATATTATCATCAAATTGTTTTTTCGTTTTGTTTTTCGAAGAAATTTGATAGCGTAATACATATTTTCGTTACAATAATCTTTTATTTCATGGTAAATAATAATTGTGACAGTAAATTTTTAAACTAGAATGTCTTTTCGATAGTTTGGCAATATCAAAGAATAAAGCAATACCGTATGCCATGGACGATTTACGTTGTCAAAAAACAGAAATAATATTTGCAGACATATGTTCATCGACAAAAAGTGTCACGGACGGCTTCTGTTAGGCCAATTACAAGTGATACGGATACGAACACTAATCCTTTGTACGTCAGTCGGCAACGATCTCCAGTACATCCTTGGATTTCCGAGAGAGTTATAGGATATTCTGGTCACCCTTGATGTTGAATTATCTGACTAGTTGTTGACGGCAGCGTTAGAAGGCAGAAACTCTATCGATGGCATCTGGTAGAATTTTTTGTCTTTACAAAAGGTTGTAACGTCCTAAAACAATCATTTCTATAATTATGGACAATTTTTTCTGTTGCTGACTTTAAAAATTTGCGCAACATCACTCCAGTTTAAACCCGCCAGCAACATTGAAAAGGCAAATTTGCATTTTTTGCAGATGACACTTTCTATGTTAAAAAGCATTTATGTTATCACTGCGTGGCCAAGGATGAAAATAGGATACAACATTTTAAAATCTTGAATAAAAATCTTGCGTTTTTTTTTAATGCCCTGTCATTGGTATCATGTTCCGCATTAAAGCGCTTTTAGTCCTTTCGGTAAGAACGCCTAGATATCGAATTTTACAAACATTATGCTGTAAAAAGCTTACTCATGTTTAAAAATGAATAAAACATTAACACAAACTTACTTAAATTTTACAAAAATGATGTTGCATTGTGTCGAACAGTATTTTTTTTCTATAAGGCGATTTTCAATTTTCATATTTTACAGAAAATTATGTTTTATGTTATTCCAGCTCAGGTAGTGTTCATAATAGCATAATTTCGGATTATGATTTATAAACCATAAGCCAAACGTCAATGAAATATAGGTTTATAATGTAACATTCACTGCTAAATATTTATATTCTATTAGCCGTGAATGTGACATTTTATACTCCGTTTAGGCAAGAATAGCTAATATATTAAAGTGAAAATATTCAAATTTGATAAAACATCGGGTCTGAAATAAAATTGATAGTTTTTACTTGTACACTGAATATAATTTCCTTTACCCTATCCTTATTCATCTTTTATTCTTTTATTTCTTCCGAAATGTAAAAAAATCTTCTCAAGGTAATTCATTCACAAGTACACGTTTAGTTAATTCTCCCTAACAATATCCCTTGTGAGGCCTCTACATTCCTTATGGCTGGATTAATCAATACTTTCTCTAACGGGTTTACTAAGGAGTAATAAACAATAAAGAGCAACAATCAGCAATTTATTTATTACAGAAATTGTACCAATAATAAATTTAAGCTGTCTAAGTTAAATATTACTGTCAGAAATAAAGAAATTCCCCGTTGAGACCCCGGCTGGGATATCGGTGAATCCTGATATTTAGCTAGTGATGCACCAGAAAAACTTTTGTTGATGCAGACGACATAATTAATATGAGAATTTACTCCCAGAAATATTTCAAATTAAAATTTATTTTTAGCGTCACATTTAAATATATATCTATTTTTTTAAATAGTAGTCTAATGTTCATCATTTTTAACAACACTTCATTGGTAATAAAATTGTAATAAACGCAATATTTAGGTCTACTAAAGACCCCCTCGTGCGCTAAGCTATAATATTTTGAATTTGAAACTGAAGCTGAGAAAAATATTACAACGCTTCACTGGTAATTTTTTTTAATTCCAAAGTTAAGGCTTAGAGGGAACGTTAAAAAAGAACTTATATGATATATTTTTAAATTAAATGGATTAAAATGGAATAGCATAGTCGGTAAAGAAATATCGTGTGGAAAAGTTTGAAGTTGATTACATATTAATTTTACCACAAGAATAATAAATTCAATTAACAAAATCAAAATTAAACATTATATTGAATATACAAAGATCAAAGCGAACCGTGATTTTTGAAAATTTAAAAGAAATATTTTATTCCTTTTTATCACAACAATTATAGTAGGTCAGAGGGGCAAAGGTTCTATCTACAGCAATCAATGCAGTGAAGTGCAAAACGTTTTTAAGTAGCGAGGAAAACACATTACAGCGCCTAAAACTTTGCTAAAAAGAAAATAAATATTTATCTTCAAAGTTTACTTGCCGAGAAAGCGGGTTATGCAGATAAAGTCAAATAAATTAAGGTTAATCCTTCACTAGAATATATAGGTTTTCACTAGTACAACAAAGTTAAAGATAAAAACTTAACCCGGCATGGAACATCTCACAGGAATAAAACTCAATTTTTCAAGATTAAACTTTGCATCGTCAAAACCAATCAAACTTTGCGTGATCACTCCATGGCCAAGAATGTAAGGCTTTAAAGTTATGAACAATTTCCACACTTGCATTTATGTACCAAATAAGAAGTTTACAAATAATTAAACAAATAATTACAAATAATAGAGAATAATTCGAGACAGGGAATGAATGTTTATACTTTTGTAGCGCCCGATCCTTTTCCTGTTTTGTGAAGAAGTAAGTGGAGTCCAAGCCTTTTTCAAATCTTTTATTTTGTTTCGAATTTGTCATGTCTCTGCACTATGCTCAATTAATTTCTCGCATTAGTATCTACGCTGAACTTGAACCATAATTTACAAGCATTGTATTGAACATCATAGCTACAGCGAACCTTCTGTAAGGCAAATATTTGTGCTTTATATTCATGTTAATAAATAAGATTTAAAGGTTTATATAGACTGTTTGAGGTTTATTTAGCCGGAAGGAAACAACTTATCAATGCAAATGATGGATAATCTGAACTTATTCATTATGTTCATATTGCTTGTGGAGATCTTATTGGAAACAATGACGGCGTCTTGCCTTTCGTTGTATGATAAATGATATGTCAATTTGTATTAAATCGAACGCAAACTATTTCTTTCTTCCAATGACAGTTGTATACAATATCAGAAAGATCACAATGTTATCTCGCAGATAAAAGAAAAGAAAATAGACTTAAGCAATTTTCCTGCTTGACAAGCAGCAATCTCTTGAATAATCTTCCAGTGGCAAATGTAAAGGAAAAAGCGTGTTAATTCAAATGAATGAATTAACTTGTAAGTGTTCAAGAGCAAAACACTGAGCTGGATTTTCAACGTGCTTACTCACAAGACAAAACTGATTAGAAAGAGGGAGCGACAAAAATTATCGTACAAAACGGAGGGTCGACAGACTTAAATCTAAGAACAATAACTGGACAGTGCATGAGCTATGCTGTACTTATTACACTAAAATCAAGCAGAAATTATGCAATCTTATCCGGACAAAAGCCAACAAGTTTAACCAGAGTTGTAATCGACCCGCACTAGAGGTGATATCCTCTGTGTCACATTGTGACTTTATAATTGGTGAATTTTATTAGTTCTTATTACTAGCTCATTTTCCTTTAGTTTTATTTGAGCATAACGCCAGTTTCAACAATATTCCAGTCAAGTAGCGGCTGTCAGTTTTACTGGAGAAGGAAGCCGGAGTACACGGAGAGAACCACCAACCTTGGGCAGGTAACTGACAAATCTTAGCACGTGCGCCAACTCACGCCGTACAATTGATGGGTTGCAGTGATCTGTACAGGCAAATTTTAATCAACTGCTTAGACCACTTGACCACCCAGGCCTCTCAGAGTTTATTAAACAAACTTGTCAGTAACCGAATAGGTTATCTGTTATAATTGCGGTGTATATAATTAGCCCTGTAATAACACATTGCTAATTAGATACATGTACGTGTCAGTTTTTTTACCTGGTAATACACTCGTTAAGTTGTTAGATCGGTTGTCGTCAGTTATCCAAGATTATTATAGACCACACCATGAAAAATGTTGTGGCAGGTTTTAATATATATTTGTTAAAGCATTGTGACAAAAGTTGATTTTCTTACCTTTTAAACGTAGATAATAATAGTATGTCCTAAGAATTGTTACATTCCGATATTATATAATTTTGGACAGTGCCGAAAATTATTGATTTCCTACTTTCACTTTTAATTATGTGCATCTCAAGTAATAAAGAAATTATCAGGACCGTAAGTTTTCAAAATATACTATCTAGGGGAGCTAAAATTGTACTTAACAGTTTACAATACAGTTATGATAATACATTACTCCTTTAATACGGAACAACAAATATAAACACCCCTATTTGCGGCAATGGACTTGATATTTCTCTGGCAGGAAAAGCTCACCTGAGTACTCTCAAATCAGATAATGGACTCTACTAAAATCATAGTATATAAACCCGCTAAATTCAGCATTCTTAGTCAGTTTTGTGCAGACCACTGCGAGCGTAACGTCTCTGGAAATGTCATGTGATTTTGTGAGTACATATTTACTATGGATTGTTCCAAGGATTAATTGTGGCCAGTTTGTTGGCAATGAATATTTCAAAGGAACAATATAGTGGACCAGTGTGTTAACAAGAGTAAAGGGAATAAGACCGTTTTATGGGTCAAGGGAATATTCGACTTCTGTGCTTATTGTGTCTTTACGGGTTAGGTTAATGTTCCATCTGACACCATTGTGTGCATAAGGACTATCATGCAGTGTGACATAATTGTTAAAACAGCATGCTATATCGAGAGGAGTTGCTATTCGAGTGTTTATTCATTATATTTTTGTATTCTCCAATTTAATTGGCTACCATTCCGCGTTCGTGATATGTATGTCACCTTAAATCCCGGGGTATCCTGATAACGAATTATTTCTTACCGGTTTTTAGAACTTCACAAAATTTTGGACAGTGGCAATCAAAATCTCGCATACATTCTTAAGGATAATTAAGTGAAACGAAATAAGGAATTTATACTTACCTCATGTTTCAGTGAGTCTCGTGTTTCATAGATTGTCCTGACGGAATCGGGATGTGTTATGCATAATGTGTTTTTGTTAGATAACAGACCGAAGTAATTGTACTTTGTTAACTGTTTGTCCAGTTTAAAAGTTATTAATTGTTGTTTTGATCCATGTAAGATCCAGAGAATACCTTTTTGTAAAGATGGACAGAGTTTTGGTCAGTTGTATGACCATTGCAATCAGAAAATATTCAGCATCCGTGTTTGTAAAATGCGAGGAAGCATTTCTTTGAGGTGGAAGTAATGTGAAAAAAACTGCTTTACTTACCTTTTAAACGTGGAATATATCCAGGATAATAATAGTATGTCCTTAAGAGTTGTAATATTCCGTTGAAATATAAATTTGGACATAATTATTGATTTCCTACTTTCAATTTTAATTATGTACATCTCAAGTAATAAAGAAACCATCATGAAAGTAAGTTTTCAGAATTTACTGTCTGCGGGAGCTAAAATTGGACCAGTGTGTTGGTCATAGTGCATGGAATGCGATTTGAAATTTAAAGTTCTTCCCGTGTATTTTGACAAGTGAACTATGGTGCCATTGGAACTATGTGATTGTGCTAATATAGCCTTGTTCGGGTAAGGGATTCGGACCGTGTGTTGGTTCAGAGAATATTCAGTCGTTGTGCACGTTGTAACTTTGAAGAGTTAAGCCGTTGTAGGCAAGTGTATGTTGATTCCCTGTGCACATTGCAATTTCATCGTGTAAAAAAGGCCGTTTTATGGGTTAAGTGAATATTTGATCCCTGTGCTTATTGTGCCTTTACGGGTTAAGTGAATGTTCCATCTGACACCATTGTGTGCAAAAGGACTATCATGCATTGTGACTTAATTGTTAAAACAGCGAGTTTTATCAAGAGGAGTTGCTATGAAAGTGTTATATTCATTATATTTCTATATTCTCTAATTTAATTTCAAGATCAGTAAGTCTGTCGAGTTAATACTGTGTTGTCAAAAATCGTGAACAAACACAAGATGGATGCAGCGCCAAAGGAGTAGGTTCGGTATTGCCCAATTTTGTCCCCAAAAATTAAACAACCCGAGAGCTAAGATATATTGCACCTTTTACAAAATGTAATGTCATATTTAGTTGATTAAATCAGTTTTTTTTTGTCAACACATATTCCTATCAGGATACGCAATAGCTCGAAGTTGGTCTAAAATGGTAAATTTTAACAAATTTGTTAAAAATTGAATTATTTTGTCCAAATTTTGCCCTGATAGCAATGGCCACATCCATTTTTTGACTAATTTTTTTACATGCTATGCATATTTTTAGTTACATCATATATGTAAATATTTTGAATGAACACGAATGTGGCCAGTACTAATTTTAACGAATACCGTACAAAATTCCAACAAAATACTAAAATTTTCAATAAATTGTGAATAAAGCCCATGTCTATGACGTCATGAGTTAGTACATGTGCGCTTAAATGCAAAACAATGTCTGATTTTTTAAAAAGCAACTGGTCTTATGTTGATTAGGGTATGTTGTGTCAATATTTGAAAATTCCTTAATTAAATAAAACCTATAACTTTATTATTATTTGTGCAAGAATGCAACCATTTTATTAATATCAGTACAAACCAAAACTAGTTTCAATGTCTTGACTACAACGTCGAACTTGTACCTCTTTAGGATAATTTTGTATATAGAAACAATAAGAATACGTCTTAGTATCATTTGTATTGACTTTGTCCGTATTTTCACTGTTGGTTTAGTACGTTTTCAATGTAATTTTAGTTTACTTATATAGACGTTACAAAGTTTCCATGAATGCAACTTGTACTGGTTAGTTGCAAGCACATACATGTAAATCAAGTAAAATACAATATTAACGAGTAAATACCAGCTTCTAAAGCTATGTAGTTGAGTGAAATGATATAGTCGTTCTTCCATATATTTATAATTATGCATTTTACGGTATGTAGAAAGTATTCTACGATGTTTATGGTATATAAAGGTATGAGTAATTTTAGAACGTTAGCTGTTTTACCTTGTATAAGTTAAAAAGATCTATCTTTCTTCAGTATCAGGCATGGGAGTCTATGTTGTGGCCTGAATTACTCGGTGAATCAACTTGTGTACAAAAAGGGCAGCTACGCTTTTAAATACCGTTAGGACAGTTATACATTATTGAAGTGTTAACAGTTTTAATTACCGAAATTATATTTTCACAATATTTGAGAGTATTTGACATTATTTACAGGGATTTCATATTGCAATTGCATAAAGTTAATGTTTTTTTTTTTATTTGATTATTCAGTTTACATTTTTGTGTATTTGAGTTCTAATCATAACTCGTCTGTCGATGAAAAAAATGTTGTCATAAGTGAAATGTAAAAGTTGTAGGGGTATTAACTTGTCTATAAAATTTGTATTCAAAATTTTTTTAATTTTGTGTTACCATATATGAACATTTTCACATATTGTGTTGTATTTTCCAGACGTTTTGAAGAAAGGTGATTATTTTGGGACCAATACTTCCAGTGTATTCTTTGATTGTGTCATATCTCAGATGTGCATTGTGATAACAGCATAGATCTGCCCAAACAAGCGAGGTCACAAAACAAATAAAACACAGATGCGACAGCGGGTGTTATCGGCGGGCGCAATGTATTGTTAAACTAAAATAAACTATATGGGTTATGATTAAGATCGAAATTTGTGTAAAGTGACATAACAAGATTAAATAATAATTAAAACAATCAAATGAATAAATAACATACTTTACTGCATTTTCACCAAAAATAATATTTTAATAATGTTTTGCACACTGTTACAAAGGAATTTTACATTTACAGTTTTAAATATTTTTCATTGTTTTATAACCAAAGGTAACGTTCAATAATCATGTATGACGAAGTTTTTTAATGTATTAGAACATAGTTCGTGCATGCTGGAAGTTATATCAATTCCAAATTTTAATCCGATGGTCAAGTGGTGGAATGTTAAAATATATGGATCTTGTAATTTTCCTCTCAATTTCTTCATATACCGGTTCCAAGTCTATCTGGCCGTCAGCCAAATTATTTACATCTTCTTCAGTTACCTCTGATCCCTTCAAAAATCATTAGAAAATCTGAATTAAATTCAAACATGTTTACTTGTCTGTTTTCCTCAATAGTTTAATTATGTATTAAATACAAATTGTAGTTTGAAAGGCCCCAAGAATGATGCATTAACAAAATTGGTAGAAATTTACAGAATCTAGCATTGGTGGTGCGATCTAAAATAATAAATGGCAACTTAAGTTGTAGACCTATGTAAAGGGACATAACTTTTGACAATCTTTGGTATGTTTATGTCAACCATTTTTATATATCTAATGTA
>JAULBM010345212.1:2020-12394 GCA_032357055.1 Geukensia granosissima | reverse complement strand
ACAAGGAATTCATTATGCATCATCCCACACGAAAAGGACGGACCCGGGCCTTATTGGATTTGCTATCCAGAAGGAGAACCAAGGCATTTCATGCCTTTTGGTATGCGTTGATGGCCAAAAATATACTTACAATGGGAAAGACAAGCAGCACAGACAGCAGCAGTAGTCACACAGTGACAGGAGCATGCGAGACGTACCCAATGTCGCTGATACCACACCACACCACGCCATCACACGGAGTTAACTGAGCAACTGAGCACTGTGGCAGATACCACATCACATCACATCACATCCCCACATCACACCACATCACATCCCCCCACACACACACACACACACACACACGCACACGCACACGCACACGCACACACACACACACACACACACACACACACACTGAGGCCTGCATGCACGGTAGATTAAGTGAGTGTTGGGTAGATTTATTTTTTTATTAACTTGCATTAATAAAGGGAAAAAACAGAAAATGAAATATTTTGTAATTAGCAAAAAATTTCATGTTATATATATGAATCATTGTACTTTAATATTGAAAATCTGTCTAAAAAATGTTTGGTCTTTTCCTGTCCTGAGATTCCTGATTCTGCATAGTAATATATGTTCAAAAGAATATGTAAGGATTAATAAGATATTAGGAGGATGAACAAATGCTCATCCATAAAAAAATAGAACTGAATTCTTGTTTAATAACGAGTCGTAACTATCAATACTCTTTATTTAACTTTGAAAAATGGTAAAAGCTGGAAAGGATGAGAGCTTTATGAAATATTCTGTCTGTGAAATTATGTTTATATCTTGAGTTGTAGTATTAAAACCATTTTATCATCATCTTCATAAAGAAAGTTATCTTCTTAGTTATAGTTATATCATAAGTGCTCAATTTTCCTGAAATATTTATTGATAGGATGGTATAGAGAAGTCTTATGCAGTAGCAAAACTTCATTGCATACATCTGAAATTAATTACACTATTCCATACTATTTACATGTTATTGTGTAATCAAGTAATTTTAAGTGATCTGGTAGAATCTTCTCTTAGCCTTAATGTAAACAGTCAGATCTATAATGTACTTAAATTCCACTACAAATATTAGACAGAAATAATAGTGTTTTATTAACTTAATCAAACCAGGCATTTTATCCAGATTGAGTTGATATTACCTCTCTGCAGGATATAAAGGTTGAATTCTTTAACATAATTTTGATGAAAAGTTTTACATAAAATTTTAACTAAGAATTTTTGCGGTTATTTTTAGTTGTTTAGCATAAAAATATTGAAAGCTTTAAATTGTTTAAGAGTACTGAACAGTGGAGATTGTAACGTTACACCCTATGATATATACTTTTATATTTTGCAAAAGATAGAAATTTTGGCTGTAAAATTTGATTATATCTGTTGATGAATTTTAAAATTTTGAAAAGTATGTTCTTGATAAATATTTTGAGTGACTGGAATTTGCATTCTAGTCATTCCCTTTTTTTTAACTTACCTGACTTCAAAGGCCCTGTGAGCTTATTTTATCACTTTATGTCTGTCCTCTGTCTTACATTCTATGTCCTTTCGTCTGTCCGTTAGCCAACAATGACAAAATAATCATCTCCTCTGAAACAATTTAGCCAGTTAGGACCAAATGTTGGTGGAATGGTCCTTGGGTGGTCCCCTTTCAAAATTGTGTCCAGCATCCCCACTTGCCTACCAAGATGGCCTTCATTTCTATAAATAGAAAAGGAGGGTTCTATATTTAAAAAATCTTCTTGTCTGAAAATACTGAGCCAAATACAAGCAAATTTTGGTGGAATGGTCCTTACATGCTCCTGTACTAAATGATGTCTGGCATCCCCTCTCACCAACCAAAATGGTGGCCCTAGCCGAACTTTGTTTGACATAGGACTCTAAGGGAAAATACTTGAAAACCTTCTTGTCTGACACTTCTTTGCCAATTGCAACCAGATTTTGGTGAAATGGTCCTTAGATGGTCCTCTAGCAAAATTATATTTGGCATCGATGCCCACCAACCAAGATGGCGGACACAGCCCAACTTGTTTAATATAGGAGCTTATTGGAAATCCACTTGAAAATCTTCTTGCATGACACTAATATGCTAATGGCAACAAAACTTTGGTGGCATAGTCCTTTTATGGTCCTCTTCCAAAATTGTGTCTGGCATCCCCACCCACCATCCATGTTGGCTGTCACAACTTAGTTTTACATAGGATACAATCTTTCTTGTCTGTATTAACTGAGTCAGTTGTTACCAAACTTTGGTGGAATGGTCCCTAGATGTTCTTATGCCAAAATTTTGTCTGGCAATCCCTCCTGCAAACCAAGATGGCTGCCATTACTAAAAATCGAAAAAGAGGGGTTGTTTATTTTAAATATTTTCTTGTCTGTATTAACTGAGTCAGTTGTTATCAAACTTTGGTAGAATGGTCTTAGATAGTCTAATGCCAAAATGAAGTCTGGCAGTCCCTCCTGCCAACCAAGATGGTGGCCACAGCCCAACTTGTTTAACATAGGAGCTTATTGGAAATCCACTTGCAAAGCTTCTTGTGTGACACTACTATGCTAATGGAAACAAAACTTTGGTGGCATAGTCCTTTGATGGTCCTCTACCAAAATTGTTTCTGGCATTCCCACCCATTCTCCAAGTTGGCCGTCACAACTTAGTTTTTCATAGGATACAATGGCAAACTCACTTGAAAATCTTTGTTTAAGCTACTGTATCAACATCAACCAAACTTTGGTAGAATGGTCCTTTGATCTTCTACCAAAATTTTAAGCATTCCACCCCTACTTCTGCAGATGGCTGCCATTACTAAAAATAAAATTGAGGGGTTGTATATTAAATATTTTCTTGTCTGTATTAACTGAGTCAGTTGTTACCAAACTTTGGTGGAATGGCCCTTAGATGTTCTTATGCCAAAATTATGTCTGACAGTCCCTCCTGCCAACCAAGATGGCTGCCATTACTAAAAATAAAAAAGAGGGGTTGTATATTAAATATTTTCTTGTCTGTATTAACTGAGTCAGTTGTTACCAAACTTGGATGGAATGGTCCTTAGATGGTCTTATGCCAAAATTATGTCTGGTAGTCCCTCCTACCAACCAAGATGGCTGCCACAGCCAGACTTAATTTAGAATAGGTCCTTTTGGGCAAGTTTGTTGGGATGTTCTTCCAAAATTATGTTCTGCATCCTTGCCTGCCAATTTAGTTTGCCACAGCCAAACTTGTTGTAAAATAGGACTGTAAGGGAAATTCACTTTAAAATCTTCTTATGTGAAACAACTGAGTCAGTTTTCCTGTACCAAAATTTTGTACAACATTCTTTCCTGTCAAGGATCAGTGAGGAGTCTCTGTTAGGTGAGCAATTCAAGCTCCTGGGAGCATCTGGTTTCCAATCCTCTGAAACTGGTGGAAGGTAGAAATGGGGAAAGGAGAAAAAAGTGTGTTTTTACTTTTAATGCCAATTTGTCAAAGGTCAAGGTTCCTGTTACTAATTTTTTTTTAATACATATTATTTATTTTTTGACAACAAGAGATCTTCTTGCCTCTTTGAAAAAAATAAAAGCCTTTACTTAAAGGCTGTTGAATTTAGAATTGAGATATTAATGAACTGAATAATTTAAGCAGCTTTGATGTTAGAAGAAATGGAAAGTTGGAAAATGCATGTAACATGAATTCCTATTGCAAATGTAGAATACACAAATTTATAGGAGGAATAAGAACAAGGCTGTTAAATTTAGGTTAGTTTGTCAAAGGTCATTAAAGGCAATAAGAAAAAGCCTGTTGAATTAAGGTTATTTTGTCAAAGGTCATTTTCAAAAAATGAAAATCTTGCTCATTGCTTTCATATTTTTACTTATAAGGTGAATTGGAAAGGAACCATATTATTATTTGATATCAGTAGTTTGAAGGTCAGTGACACTTCAGAAATATAGAAATAATGTATTTAAGTAATACAAAAATAAGATAGAGTGGTAAGAAATCAACTAATTCAAGAATGATAACTCTTGCAAAAGGTCATTTTCATGTACATTCTATGTAATTTATATCTTAAATGCACAAAGCTTGATTGACAAACAAAGCCTAGTTATGGATACAGGAACAGAGTCTTAATTAATTGAAAACAGTTTTGAAAAGGGTCAGGTAAATTTTACTTCTGGAGGAACTAAGAAGTTTTAAGGTGATTTTCTACCAAATTGGAATCAACTTATATGGAATAAGGAGGAAATCATATGTTAAAAGGATTTTTTAAACAGCCAGTATGTGCCATAATCTGTCCATATTCTTATCTAACCTTTTATAGGGGGCAGGTAAATTAAGGGCACTGCTGTACTTTGTAATGAAATGACAGTTGTCATTTCTTTTTACATGTTTCCTCAACACCTCAGCCATATATTTGTTAGTACTTTAAAACTTCATTAGCACTGTTTACAAGTTGCACTAACAATTAGGGTTTAGAGTGCACTTTAACGTGTAAAAAAATGCTTAAACATGATGGTTCAATATGTTTTTGCGTTGTTTTTATCAATCTCTGGGTATTTTAAAAACTGTAATTTATATTTTTATTAAAAATATGAAAAAATAATGCAAAACAAAGTTATTTAAAAATCTTATAGGTGTAATGTAAACTTTATTTAACATCAAAGTTATTCCAATGAATTACCAGTGAATGTTTATATTTTAAAGGGTTATTGACCAAGGTATTGATGAGTGACAGATGGATCCACTTTCTAATGACCCTTACAGTAGATGGTATAACCTTACTGACCATCCTGAAGAAAATGGTTGGCAGTACTATAGAAGTTGTTCAGCAGCTGTCTATACAGATCCTGTCTTGTATTATAGAGAGAGATGCTCAACAAGAATATTGTTTTCACATTCTACAATCAGATCTTGTTGGTATGAACATAGAATATCTGTTCTGGAAATTACAAGCTGTAGTTAACTTAGACTGTGTTAACACTATGATTTTATTTGAATCAAACTTTTTGAAATTGCATTTATTATCGAAGTCCTGTTAGTGGACACATTCCTGGCAAAAACTACTTCTTTTAACTTTCTAAACTCTGGATCATTAATAATCATATTTGTTCAAAGTATCTCAATTTTATATCTTGACAGAGTTCTTGTTTGAGAAACTGAACACAAGAAATACCCAGAATATCGAGTAAGATTTTGTTTAGATCTTGTTGTCTTCCAGGATAAGTAGTATAAGGAAAGGGAAATAACTGTTGCATTTTTATCTTTAAGTCTCTTGATGTCAAAGTTACTGTGTGTCTTACATTTTGTCTGTCTTTTTCAAAATAAGTTCCATATTAGGTGGAAATAATCCTGGAAAACAATCTAGTTGAATTATAGTTTTTGTTTTGTTTTGCTGTATTGTGTTAATTCTTGTTGAAAATGCTCCCTAGTGACATCATCACATAATTCGTTTGAGAAAAGCCTTACAAAATAAATTTTTACTCTTCTAGACTCTTAAGGCTGTTTTATTATGCAGTATAAAGCTAATCAAATATACAGTCATCATGGCAAGTATTAGGCATCGCAACCTATTTATTAAAGATCTCAATTTTTTTACATAAAAATGACAATCTACTAATGTATTCCACAAGTTAAAAAAATATAAATATGGTCACTGTGACTTGAATGTGATTCATGTTTTTACCATTCTTTATCATACCGTTCAGCTTATGATCTTTGTATAAGTCTTATGCCAAATCATGTAACTTTAGGTATTTCAAAATCCTCAATCAAAGAAAAAATAGTTAGCAATACAATAGCTTAATTAGGAAGTACCGGTAAACTGCATAGCCTTATTTGAAATAAATTTTCCTTAATTAGATCGTAGACCTATGCTTTATTGTTTTAATGGTTTAAAAGAGAAACTAATGGTATTGTACTTTAGTTGTTTTGTATGATGTGACATTCACATTTGGTCTTGATGTTTCATTTTGTTATTGTTCAATCATGTTAATGCTGCTTTTATAAGTTGTATATGAACATATGCATCAGAAAAAAATTATTTTAGTCATGAACTATTGACATGTTCAAACATCAACTCATATTAGTTTAAAATGCATTGTCAAAAATATATTTAGACATACATTTTCAATAATGTATTAATGAGTATATTAGAAAAGTATTGAAATGTTGTGTGAACAAACTGTATTTAAAAAAATGTTTAAAATAAAATGATTCGAAAACTTTTTACTTACCAACACAACATAATATATTAATCCAACCTTTCACAATTGAGATAAGTTGACCATATAAAAAACCAAAGCATTATTACCCCCTCCCCAACCAGACAAGTGATGTATGCAAAAATATGAGATTTTCCAGTTTTGGGCCTCTAATGACTCCTTTTACACCATGATATGTTTTCTACAGACTTATTGAGAAGTCAAATCTTGTTGTGTTAGTTTTTTTTTTAACTCTGACAGTGATAAGGAATTATGTTTTTCCTTAAATTTGTAAATGTTATAGTTCATTCATATGAACTTAATATTGAAATAGTATAATATTTGAGAAAAGAATTATCAAAAGATATGTTTGACAGCTTATCTTAGAAGTTTTTCTTTATTTTTCAGATATATATTTAAATGCTTGTTACCACTCTGTCATTTAGAGGCATTTTATGCCAGGAATCATTCTGTTTATGGTGAGTACAAGAAGTTCTTTGAAACATAATGAATTGCTGCTTGCAGTAGGTAAAGAGAAGCAATTCTTGATTAATTATAGAAACACAATGATCTGGGTCATTATATGTATACATTTTAAAGCAAATGAAAAGCACTGTAAACTGGTTTTCACAATAAAGGCAAATATTAATGTTAACATTCAAATTGTTAGTCATTTCATAGCTGACGCTCCATTGCTGAAAAAATTATGCAGTGTAAAGTTAGAAATTAAAAGACAGACATGCATGATGTCAGATCCCTATTCTGTTCATCAGAATACATGGAAATT
Source organism: Geukensia granosissima (assembly GCA_032357055.1). NCBI lineage: Eukaryota > Metazoa > Mollusca > Bivalvia > Mytilida > Mytilidae > Geukensia > Geukensia granosissima. The sequence continues at coordinate 5,403 of JAULBM010345212.1, read as the reverse complement.
GAAACAATACTGTATGTAATAGAACAAATTTGCCTGCTTTAATATGAGTGATAATACCATTTAAACTATTTTTAGGTGGTGGTCAGTAACTGAGGAGTTTTGGTACCTTAAAAAACTATATATGATATTTCTCATACAATGGATTTCCAGTAGGAAATGTTTTTAAGAATTATTAACAGATTGTTATAAGCTGATTTAGTTTTTATGTGTTTGTTATTAATAGAAGAGTTTATACATTTTTATGTAGGAATAGAAGTACTTCTGAAGACATTACATACATTGAAGACAATGAACCATTATGTTCTTACCAAAAAAGTTCTAGAAATAATCAGTATGATATTTGAAAGGTAATGAAAAAAAATTAAAATCTATCAAATAAAAAGTAATGTAGATTTGATTTGCTTCCATTCTGCTAGGAAATTTTTATATTCGGAGCAGTCTGGTGTTATTGCGCATCTAATGTTTCATCCTGTAAGAAACTAGTTTCAAACAGGAATATAACTATTAAAAATAAATGAGCAAATAGAGCAATATCTTTATTATTCCAGGAATTGTTTAGATTTCTTATCCAATGAAGCATAAATCTGTAATTTAGTAACAAACATGACAACCTCTGATGTGGAAAATTTAATAATGTTCGGTGGTACTGTGCATGTGCAATAAAATTTGGTAAATAAGGCTGTTTAAAGATAGTTTACATTCTGAAATTTTGTTCTAAATTAGAGCTTGTATTTTTCTTCAGAATAGTGGAGTAGGGAATAAAATTATTTTTGTTGATGTTTGACATTGTTTAACCTTTAGGTTCCTATCATTGGTATATAATATGTGCAATGTACTTATTAACTGGGTTTAATTATGATTGATATTTGAGCAAAGACATATTACATACCTGTTTATTGACATTTTTTTTTTAATCTCGATACTGTTCAAACTTGTAAATCGAAAATAAAAGTAGCTAGCAGATGTAGGAAATGACGTGACGCGCAGTATCACCAGCCACACAGTACTATTGAACTCTACTGTAATTGTAAAAATTTTGGGATATTTTATTGTTGTGGTTATGTAATCTGTCATATTGGCATCATATGCCAATAGACAATAAGTTTTTCATTCAATAACCTTTGTTCTAGTATACAGATCTATTAGATTGTAAGACAATGATCCTCATCTCAAACACAGGTTGAGATTGATTTTGGGTGATATAGCCCTAGCAGCATAAATGCGCATAATTTACAATAGTCCACATTGCTTTTGTAAAAGATCATGCTATATAAAACATTAAAGTCTGTATTTTAAAGATTTTAAATAACTTTTTGAAAACTTGCAACTAATATAATCAATTTAGTTGGACTTTTTTCGCCTCATATAATAGAGAGCTCCAAATCTGTTGTTCTATTATAATTAGCTATCGGCCTGGTATAGAGCTGGACACAGTAAAATGCTGGACACAGTGATATGACTGGATAAAAGATCATTTCGACTTTTATTATCCTCAAAACTGGTGTCACTTTGTTAATTTTTTCATAAGAAATTCCGGAAAAAACCCATCATATTAAAAAATTAAAATTTTTCACATAATACAAAATTGAATTCCTCTCCCCCCACACTTTGACCCCTTATAACTCGAAAATGGTGTAAGATATAGAAATCTGTTGACTAACTACTGAGAGCTCTCATTGAGAGGAATCAAATGCAAAAAATTCCATCAAAATCGGATGAAAAATAAAAATTTCTCATCTCCTGCAAAATTACATTTTTTATCCCCTTGACCCCATTTATAAAAAAATTGGAAAAAGCTACAAAAAATGCTTGAAGTAACTTATGTTGCATTTTTATGAGGAATCATTTGGAAAAAAAAACCATGGAAATCGGATCAAAAATAAAATTTTTCCATAATATACCTAATTGAACTACCCCTTCCCCACCCCCACTACTTTGACCCCTTTTAGCTCGAAAACGGTACGAGATAGAGAAAATCTGTTGACATACTACCGAAAGCTCTCATTGAGAGGAATCAAATGCAAAAAACCCCATCAAAATCGGATGAAAAATAAAAATTTCTCATCTCCTGCAAAATCGCATTTTTTTAACCCTTTAACCCCTTTTATACAAAAATTGGAAAAGCTACAAAAAATGCTTTTTGTTAGTTTTGTTGCATTTTTCATGAGGAATCAATTGGAAAAAACCCCATCAAAATCGGATTAAAAATAAAATTTTTCCCTATTAAAGGATATTGACTTCCCCCTCCCCCCACTACTTTGACCCCTTTAAGCTCGAAAACGGTACGAGATAGAGAAAATCCGTTGACATGTTGCCGAAAGCTCTCATTGAGAGGAATAAAATGAAAAAACCCCATCAAAATCGGATGAAAAATAAAAATTTCTTGTCTATTGCAAAATCGCATTTTTAAACCCTTTGACCCCTTTAAAAAAAAAAAAAAGGTAAATTTTACAAAAAATGCTTGGAGTAATATTTGTTGTATTTTTCAAAAGGACTCATTTGGAAAAAAAACCATCAAAAACGGATGAGAAATAAAAAAGTTTCAAAAATTAGGGCGTGGTCATTTTTGGACCCCCTATATCTCAATATCAGTAGTAGATAGGTCATGACGCTTGTAGCCTATTATGTTAAATTTTTCATGAGGAATACAATGAAAAAAACCTCATCAAAATCGGACAAAAAAATTAAAAAGTTACATTTAAAAATTGAAAAATCCTCTTTTGGACCCTCCTTAAAAAACAGTCGAGGTTAGATCACCCAAAATCAATCCCAACCTGTATTTTATATAGGTTATCATTGTGTTAAAATTTGAAATGGATCCAAATATTTAAACTAAAGTTATTGAACAGAAACCTTACTGTCTACGGACGCCAACATGCCCATAACATAATACGACCACAAAATTTTTGCGATCATTTAAAAATTACAAATATTACACCAACTGCATACCAGTTGTGCTAGAAGCAAGAAAATATTCTGCATTTCTATTAGAAATAAATTTAAATAAGTTGGTAGGAAATAATGATTTATAACATCTGAACCAACAACAGTCTGTAGGGTTCCTTTAGTTTCTGTTTCACATATGTAAACATTTTGCACCTCTAACAGGGAAATTTATGGAATGTTATAATGAACAGGGTGTAAAAAAAAACATGAAATCTATCAAAACAATTTAGCGCTGACACTATAAATCCTATTTAAAATTCAGCATAGTAAGGGTTAATATGTTACTGATTAAGTAAGTATTTAATATCAAGAAACTTTTCTTTAATGTTTTCTCTTGTCTTTTTCAGATGGGAGCTTGCTGCTATGACAACAAATAACACAATTTCTAGTGCACGACCAAGTAACTCGAATGGATGACATAAACTGTATACATGTGT
>JAULBM010345201.1:0-12394 GCA_032357055.1 Geukensia granosissima | reverse complement strand
ACTGTCTACGGACGCCGACGCCGACGCCGACATGCCCATAACATAATACGACCACAAAATTTTTGCGGTCGTATAAAAATTAAGTTAGCCAGCTTTCAGCACACAAGTCACAACTTTCTCGATGATTCTTCAGTTATGAAAACTTTCTTTTTTTATTTGAAACTCTTAGGCCAAACCAAAAAATTTCCTAGGTTCTCAGGCCCATTTTTCGAAATTCATTGCAGGCAAGCGGCAATTTCCTTTTTAATTTTTTTCTATTGATCGTCTTAAGAAAGATGAACGTTCATCAAGCATCCATGAATTTATCTCGACCAATCTTACCTTGAGATCACCAAAAGATTAAAACCATCATCAACTGATAACCTGATTACTTTTCAAATCCAATATTTGTGACAGAATGGTTCATTAAACAATATTTATGACAGTTTTGCTTTATTTTGAACTGGTGTCATTTTTTTATTTACAAGATTTATGACCATTTTGCTCTGTTTTGAACTGGTGTCATTTTTTATTTAATTCCCATAATCTCCCTTTGACCCAAATGAATATTTGGACTGTTTTCAGTATCAGATATGATTTATTTCAGGAAATAAAAACAATTGATGCAGCAAAAAAAAAAAGATCGTGGCAAGACCTGAGACCCAAACATATTTTTTTATTTGGCATTATAAAACAAACCACCTCATGTTATAATGAATATTATAAGTCTACCTACCCTTATAGGCTTTTGCATCACACCAAGACCTAAATTTCTACTCATGGCTATACCATTTATCATCCAGGTAAGAGGGTATTTTGGTGGATGGACCCTGAACTGTACTTTCCTGTCTGGTCTGTAAAATATTTCCATCATTCATGTAAATTTACAGTAAGAAATATGTGAGTGTAAAGTTATAAATAACAGCAAACATAATTTCCTTTCTTACTGGCACTATTTTTTTTCTCAAGACCCTTAAAAATTATTTTCTATGAAGTATGTTCTATAAAATCGAAATATATTTCCAGTTTCTTTACTGTTTCTCTTCAGATTAATTTCTTCTGCAATTTTTTATTAACTAGAGGCTCAGGACGCTGAGCCTGTATTGCTCACCTGCCATTTGGCAAAGAAGTTTCAGAGAAGAAGATTTTTTTTAATGAATCAGCCAATCAGAAACAAGATTTGTCTGGCAGCCTTGTTTTTGTCTGATTGGGATGAGATGGGGAAACTTTGTAAAGGACTTTCCATGGATGCTCTACATCAAATATTTAACAAATTCACCAAGCAGTTTCAGCCAATCAGAAACAAGAATTATGCATGGCGGCCATGTTTAGTTTCAGATCAGGACAAAATTTGGAAACTTTACAAAGGTACCTCCCCAGATGCTCCATATCAAATATTAATCCAAGACGTTTCAGAGGAGAAGATTTTCCAATGTATCAGCCATTCAGGAACAAGAATCCTCCATGGATTCCGATAAGGGCAAAATGAAGAAACCTCATAAAGGACCTTTACCTGATGCAACAGTTCAAAAATTAATCCATCTGGCCACGCAATTTCAAAGAAAAGACTTTTTAATGTATCAACCAATCAGAAAGACGAATCAACCATGGTGACAATGTTTTTTGTCTGATCCAGACAAAATGAGGAAACTTCATAATGCACATTCCATAGATGTTCCAAATTAAATATTCATCCATTTAGCAGTTTTAGAGGAGAAGATTTTCTAATGTATCAACCAATCAGAAACAAGAATTGTCCATGGAGGCCATGTTTATTGTCCAGTTGGGACAAAATGAGGAAACTTTATAAAGGATCTTCCATAGATGCTCCATACCAAATGTAAATCGATCTTGCTTAAGTGGTTTCAGAGAATAAGATTTTTAATGTATATGCCAATAAGAAGCAAGAATCGTCAATGGGGCCATGCTTTTTGTCCGATCATGACGAAATAAGGAAATTTAAAAAAGGACCTTCCATAGATGATCCATACCATATATTAATCCATTTGGCCAAGTGATTTCAGAGAAGAAGTTTTTTACTGTATAAGCCAATCAGAAACAAGAATCCTCCATGGTTGCCATTTTTGTTGACAGATTGGGATGAAATGAGCAATCTTTATAAAGTACCTTTCATAGATGCTCCATACCAAATATTAATCAATTTGGCCTAGCTGTTTCAGAGGAAACAATTTTTAATGTATCAGCCAATCAGAAATAAGAATCGTCCATGGCAGCCATGTTTGTTGACAGATCTGGAAGAAATGAGCAATCTTTATAAAGTACCTTATATAGAGCCTTCCTGTAATGATTGGTTCAATTTTGCCAAGTGGTTTCAGAGGAGTTTATGAAAATGTGAAAAGTAAACAACACGCAACGGACGCCAAGTGATGACAAAAGCTCACATGGCCTTTGGCCAGGTGAGCAAAAAATGATTTTTTTACAACAATTATTAGACATAAATCTGTCTCATTGTGAATCAAAATTTTAACTTACTTGGTAAAATATTCCCTCCAAGCCCATGAACTGTCTTCATAAAATCTTAGTACACGACTGACTCTGTCAATCATTCTAGAAGTCATATTATTGTAGCGTGGATCTTCTTTTGGACCTAAGATATAAATTAAGGTAAAGATTTTAAGGTGACTTAATTTTGTTTGTCCTTATTCAAGTAGAAAATGAATGAATGAATCACAGGTTTTCTTAATCTTTATTTAAGTCCTCATTCTATGATATTTTAAGAAGGATGCGATACATTAAGCCCAACTTTTAGATTTTGTTGACACCATAATAAGTTTTGGTGAAAATGCTGTTTAATAAGCGTCTTTAAATAATTCAATACTTATTCTTAAATACTTTTGGTCATTTCAACAAAACGACAGGGAACATTTGACTATTTCAACAAGAATGTAACATTTTCTGTTAAAAAACTACAAATTTTTAGGTGTTTTGTTCACAATAGCTAGAATCCCACCAAAACATCACAAATTTTGTAATTGATAGATCTTTAATTGTGCGAAGTTTTGTTGTGATGTTTTTGTGTGACCTATATAAAAAAATTTAAAAGATTGTAATCAAATTTCCTATCAAATTAAGTAATTCTCATATTTAAAGCAATTTTTATGTGCAATGTAAACGTTGAAGAACAATTTAACATGGTAATTCCAATATAACCCCAAACTTTGTTTGCAGGTGTATAATAACTTACAATTTTGCTCATCTGCCCAGTCAGCAGTACATTCTTTCACTCCATCACATGATTTGTTAATAGAGTAACACTGTCCAGTAAAGCATGGCCTGGTCCCTAATGTCTCATTACACTCATCTGAGAAAATTAATATAAGTTTCAAATTATAGGGAATTGTATACTGCTATGTATCTACTCAAGTTGAATTATTTAAAAAAAAAATCAACTATAAATTATAAAGGACTCTGAAAGAGTCGATAAGCATATAAAGTTTGAACAAGTTTTGAATATTGTTACCCTTCAGCTTAATAATTTCCACATGGTTTTTTTGTTCTTGATATCTAGACTCAGAGTGATCTCGATATTCATCGGTTTGTGAATTTGTTATACACAAGTTGAGGTCAACAAGACATAAAAAATAAACAATGATGTCACAAAACAAGACTTCACCAGACAAGACAATAGAGGGGTATAAAAATTACCTAATCATAGCATAGGGCATTGAAATACATGAACTAATACTTTCTTTTTCTGTTATAATCTATGTCAGACTTTTGTGGAGTGTGATTATTGAGCTATATTAAATAATATGTGTGTTGCTGCCCTTGTATATAATTTTCATCATAAGAAAGAATTATTCCACAGTTAATGGTTTAAGTTTTACACTATGCAATAAAATTTTACATACTATTATCTGCCCCTGAGATACTCTACAGAGATTTAATATTGAGAGTCGGCCATCTTCATTTTTTGTGGATGTGTTTCAATTTGACATAGATAAAGTAATTAAAAATTGTGAACATTTCTTTTGTTCAGATCTTCTCTCGTGATTCATGTAAGAAGATGATGATGGAAAAAAAACACTGTGTCACTTATAAACATATAACATATATTATCTAAAATGTTTAATTTTGAATATTGTCAATTTAATTTTTTTTTTTTTTATTTGCATTAAAACGTCTAATACTAATATTTTAAAGTGGGAGATAAAGAATGTGCTACTTACTAATAACTCTGTTGATTGTAACATCAGATAAGGCTACCAACCCAGATTGCTACAAAATTATAAGAAACAATCAGAATCTGTTATTTAATAAAAAGCTTGTATTTCTAATAATTATAATGTCTTCTTGTGATCTTTGATTGGCGATCCAATATCGACCCAAATAAATATGAGGTCTTCTTCAGATTTTGGATTTATTTCTTTTTCTTAGCGATCCAACATTGGCTAATTATGATGCCTTCTTTGGATCTTTTATTCTTTTGAAGAAGACATCAAAATTATTTGGACAACAAAGCATGATACCTTCACAAAATGATCTTCAATTCAACATGTTAAATTGTAGCTTATCATACCATGTTAAAGTGTTGGTTATCACACGGTGTAAAAGTGTAGCTTATCTTACAGAATACTCATACCTTGTTAAAGTGTAGCTTATCATACAAAATATAACTGTAGCTTATCACAATGTATTAGAGTGTAGCTAATCATACCATGTTAAAGTTTAGCTAGTTCAGATACATGTAAGCAGCACATAGAAATTATCCATTATAAGCTTGCTTGAGGAGGTGACAGCATTCAAGGATTGACATGGATTGTAATATGATAAAAAAACAAATCACAGTCTGATCATTATATTACATCAGCCTTGAATGACATGTACCACATGACCTGTGATATGGTTGTTGTCACAAGAAATGACAATCGGAACACGCTCGTATATTTCCGTCATTCTTCGAAATAATACTCGGAGGTAAGTGTATGAATATGAGCATAAATATGCTCAAAATGTGAAGCGGTCGGACACTGCACACACTTCTTCCTTCATTCGCATGGCATTAAGTTCCTACTTCAAAATCTTTTAAAATACTATTTTTATAAAAAATATAGGCATCTCATACTTTTGAAACAATATTTTCATTAAAATCAATTAAAATATACTAGATTTTGGATCATAAATTTGCAATTGAAAAAATACTGAAACCCGATACGTCATAATAAGCATCTGACGTCATCATAACAAGAACGCCAAAAGGACGGCAAAACGCAAGTCCGTGATGTTTCTGGAGAACACGTACGCTTCAGTTTTAAAATTAATAAATTAAAAGGTCAGTCTCTTCAAATTTTAAGTCAAACTGTTATGTGTTTATGTTTTAAATCGAATTTTTGATATCCAATATGGCCGCGCTCACAAGCAGAAAACATGGTTACCACTTAAGTCAGAGGTCACTTTAATGGATTTTATGACGGAAGTGGCCGATGTGATCAGATTGCTGAGAGAGAAGCGAACTTTTACCCTTGCGCGGAAGTTGAGGAGGGTACGGACTCGACCGAAGTTGCGACGAATGAGGGTGTTGTATGATTTTACAAAAGTAAAACCTGTCCAGTACAGAACCGGCTTATTCCGAACCCATTTCAAATTGTATGAATGCCTAAAACTTAAATATGGAAACCCATATCTTAACAAAACACATTTAACCATCATATCAACCAACTTTAACATTCTTATGCACTTCCGCACCATTTATTCTCTTTATTTTGAAACTCCTAAGATGTCAAACTCCGAAAATTTTCTGTATCTCTCTCCTAGGTGTTAAGTGCAAGCTATATATATTTTAGGTGAGGAAGACGGAGTAATTGGTCTTTGCTTTCTCCTCGTACAGGTCTCATCATACAGTTCACATGGAATGTTCCCCGACCATAATAGTGCAACGAATTTGCACTTCACGGAACTTCCGGTTTTTGGAGTCTTCCTTAAGTTTCATTTTATATTTTAATACTGAAAATTTCTGATGCACTTGCTGCATGTCAACAGTTAACTAGGGTAACTATCAACTATTTTAAATTGTATGGTATTGCATTATGAGGTAATCAATTACGTTTATAAAGAAACCCATTATTTTAGAAGCCAATATCTCGAATGATGGGTCCAAGTTTCACATACCTTTCCACGTAATTTCAGTGATTTTATTTTCCAAGATTAACATGAATATGCTCCTCTAATGTTGTTTTTTAATTGTATTGTAATCAATTACTTTAAAGTTTAAAGGTTTTATTGTACAGCTAACATTTTTAGAGACTCCATGACGAGAACCGTCATCCATTTGTTTATGTTTTCATTGCCGGAAATGGGTTTAGCGTTTATGACGTCATTGGAGTCCCAGATGACATCAATATCGGGTTTTTTCGGGTCCCCAAGTGCTATTAATGGCGGTGTAACCGTGTTTCATCGACGCTGATCAGTTGTGATTCAACTCGGCAAAAGGGAAACATGCCTATGAGCCAACAAAATAAATATCACAACTCCGACCAGTGACTGGGTCATTAAACATAAATGTTGCCAAATGACCAGCCCGAAATACTTAAGTCGATATAAATATCACGTTTAATGTGTCAGAACTGAAAAAACCCACTTGTCTGGTCGGGTCGTTACGACTCTGTTTTTAAGACCTCAGGCAAGACCCGAATTAAATCCATTGAATAAGTTTAATAAGTCTCATTTTGAAGACTTATTAATTGAGTTTTGAGTACTTTAGACTTAATTTGAGTCTCTATATTTCTAATAAATTATATACTATTTCGGTTTGAGTCAATGAGTCTCGAGTAATTAAACGCAACTTATGTAACTGTACTTGATTGTAATGTAAATAATATTTTCCTATTTTTCTTCATATTTAAAACATAGTTTAATTTAACTTGTTAATTCGAAGTTCATGTGTTGCAGACATTGTTGACTATTATTGTTTCTTGTTTTATTATTAAATAATTAACTTTTAAAGACGAATTGGTTATAATTGCTAAAATAAAGACTGTTTGATACATCTGTGTAAGCTGACACATGTTTTGGTTGTTTGTGTCAGCGGACTCAGTTTGTATAATTTCTGAATACATATCTAGACACAACAAAATACTGAAGTATCTGATTAAGTTTTGCTCACTGAGGTCGAATTCAGAGGTTGTTTTTGTTTAAGTCTTCACTCTCTCTACTCGAGTTCTGTTCGTAGCGGTACAGGAAAAACGCTACAATAGTGCTTTCGAAACAAAAGAAATGTTCTATCAGGGTGTTATATATTTAAAACTTAACGATAGTTAGGTTTTAAAAAAAATGTGTGTTTCTGGTAAATCGATCCTATCTGCCAGTATGAGGCGATCCTAATTTTTAACATTTAAATTGTGAAAAATTTAACAATCGTTGAATGTTATCATTTTTACGATTTTGAGGTAAAAATGAGAATCGGCCAATAATCTATATACAAGTATGCAAGTGCCGACCAATTTTACTGCAAACCAAAACAATGGCATGGATCTTACCAAAAAAACTTCCAAATTTTCAAAACCCTTCTACAGATCCAAAACATGACAATGCCGTTAAAAAAATGTTTGGCTATTTGAGTTTTAATATAATCAATTAGATGAATGAGGCAAACGTCAGTTAATCAATATTTAGAATAAAAAAAATCATTTTTGATAAAGTTGTTTCACTTTTCATGTTTTTATAAACTGCATTTTTTCTAGATTTTTTTAAAACATTACTTAGATTTAATCTACTTGTAATACATATGTATTTTGAATGGCATTACGGTATATGTATTAAGGAATACTAACCTGTGTAGCCAACACACAGCCGTACAGAATAAGACACAGCAATGTTAACCTCGAAAACCACTGAAAAAGAAGACATAAATGTATAAAATTTTCGAATGCAGTGTTATTAGTGGTAGACCCAGAGACATGGTCTATGAAAAACCTCATAGATGTATGAAAAATTCAAAATTTTTTTTTTTGCACTAATTAATGCAGTGTACAGAGAAGAGTCTATAATGATAAACACTGGAATACCACATCACATTGCTAAAAGTCTTCAAGTTCCTGCAAGCTTTTTAACAATGATGAATCTCATCCTTTATCATACCGGTTTCTATCTGCCCTTCATTATATTAGAATTCTTTTTTATGTTTATAACGTTAACTGTGATGTTTTTACGGAACTATTTTGTCTTATTTTTTAAAAGCAATCAATTCCTAAACTAGTCTTTTTATTGTTAAAATTAACTTATTTTGATTGACAATAAGAGCAGAAAACATCATTCCATGAAAAAGATCTCAGTAATGACCGATTTTAGACGAACAATACCACATTTATGAAATACGGCTTAAGTTCCATTTACATCTGATTTTGGTAATTTTTTTATACAATATATATATATATCAGATGGGTGTTTATGTTTTCTTTATTTAATCATTTTTTTGTCAAAAAAAATATAATTATAATTCAATTGCCTTTGTTCATACATGATCATCATAATGAAAAGAAAATTCTCAATATTGCTTTAGAATAACGTAAATATCGTCAAATTCCCCTTTTTCAAACCCCAACTGTGAACAACATATTTTAAACTCCTTGTCTTCGAGATAGGTTTGATTTTTACTTTTTAATTTTGAAGTTTATGCAGCACTATGTGGAAGAACATAAGCAATAAACTTGTATAAAATTGTCTTGTTTCTACTGCAGTTAAGGTAGGAGCTAATATTAAACAACAATGACGAGTGTATGAATGAAAATAAGTTTAAACAACTATTTTTCTCGGTAAAAACAAACGATTGTTATAAATGCCTCCGTTATATTTTTGTATTTGAAACTTTAGCGTGTGTTGTGCATTTCTACATGATTTTTTTAAAATGTTTTAAGAGCGGGGAATAATTTCAAAACACAAAAAAACTGTTACAGCAACTCGATTTACGGATTAACATTCTGACATGAAAAACAGTTAAGGAAATTTAATATATATTACTTTATTAACTTCCGAAATTTTGATAATAATCTCAAAAGCTCCAAAAATGCAGTTATAATTCATTCTCGACAACGTGAACCGATTTTACATGCTGTTTTCTAGAACATGTTCTTTGGCGTTCTTGTGTACATTTCATCTTGTTAGTAGCTTACCACATGCGGCAGTATTACAGACGCTCAATGCAGTACAATACTAATGTTTGCTTCATTTCATTCTTTTTTATTCTCTGCAACAGTCGTGTTCACCAATGGAAAGTTTCATTTTTTGAACTTTTAGAGTGTTAGATAAAAAAATTATAGAGTGTTGATCGTATGGCCACCGTGCAAAGGTCATCCCGTCCGAGTTCACGTCAGAGGTCACAGGAGTAGGTACGTTAAGCCCCATATTTGGCCCAAATATTAGATTTTGTAACACAATAATAAGTTGTTGTGAAAATGCTGTTTAATAATCGTCTTTTAATAATTCATTACTTTTTTTTTGTATATTTTTCGTCATTTTGACAAAATGAAAGGGTATATTTCACTATTTTGACAAGAATTTTGCATTTTCGGTAAAAATACTCAATTTTTGCAGGCGTTTTGTTCCAAATAAATATGATCGCACAAAAACATCACAAAGATATTTTAACCAAACATTTGTACTTGATAGAACTTTAATTGTGAAAAGTTTGGTTGTGATGTTTTTGTGCGATCTATATTAGAATCGACAAAATTTTATCAAATAATGCATCTAATTTCTTAGTATTTTCACATTTAAAGCATTTTCTATGTGTCATGTGATCATTGCAGAACTAATTTAACTAAAAAATCTGTTGGATTTTCTTTTTATAGATATTATTCATTACAAAAAATATAAAATAACAGATGTTAGCCAATTTTCATTTTTTAGCCAAATTCTTGGGCCAAAAATGAGCCTTAATGACCCTCGTTTGACTTTAATCAGTATGATAAAACAGTTTTGGGCCATTGAAAGAATGGATAAGGATTTGTGAAATAACACAGTGTTGAAAAATCTGGATGTTCATCTCCTCAGAGGGCTGTAATTATGTTAACTACACTGTTAATTATTTGTTATATCAGTAATTACTGAATATAATAAATGCTGTTAAAGGTAAAAGTATACATGGTAAAGCAATGCCACATTTAATGAATGCAAGTGTTTTCATTCTTAAGTGTATAAATGTCTTAATATTTCAGTCTACACCATGAGTATTTTATGGTACCACTATGTTCAGATCCAAAGGGAAGTATGGCCTTATTGGAGGGAGCAAAATCCTCGGCAGAGTTTTATGTCTTTGTAGGAGTGTTTGTATTCCTATACTGTTTAGCGGCTTTAATCTTGTATCTACTGTTTGATGAAGTTTATAGATCAAATACTAATGTAGCGACTGCAGTAAGTATTAATGCAAATTAAGTTTTGGAGGTTTAGTATATAAGTCTGCCTTTTATACAATTGCCTCACCAGAAACCAACAACTCACCAAATCAACCCCTTAAGTAACATTTGTTGCCAATTTCTTTGTTAACCACCCACACTAGTCTTTATTCTAGCACTTTCATCCTTCTATAGGGACTTGTCAACCCTGACAAAATCATTGAAACCAGTTGGAATTTCATTGTTGTTTTTTTCAATATTATATTATAATTGTTTTGTTCAAAATAAGGTTTCCAAATGAAGTCTTCAAAAGTTTACATCAGATTCAAATAATCCTTTGAGGAATTGTAACTTATAAAGCAAGTAAGAACCTTATTGATTATTTGGGAAATCGGTTAGATCAAGGTCACAGTCATAAAGAAAGTTTAAAATTTTTGGTAAAAAGAAGGTTTCCTGACTATTGCTTCAAAACTTTAGATCAGATTAAATTGAAACTAAAGGATAGTGTTAAAAATTAAGTCAGTTCAAATTCTATTGATTTTTTGGAAAAAATTTGTCTAGGGTCAAGGTCACATTGACACAAATCTTAAAAATTGTTTGAATATTCATTTCCGGATGATTAATCTTAAAGTTTACATTGGATATACTAGTAAACTAAATTTTGGGATATTGTAACATAAAACGTCAGTGTTACCCCTAATAATTTTTTAAAAATTTGCTTAAGGTCAATGTGGTCAAGGTCACAGTTACACAGTTATCTGATTATTTTCCAACACAAAAAATTGCGGTCGTATTATGGTATTGCGCTATCGGTGTTCCTGTCTGTAGATAGGTTGGTTTCCGCACGATGACTTTTGTTCTAGTTTACCAATCTTTTTAATATTTTAGGACATTGATAATTGGTACTAGATAAAGGTTTGTATTGATTTTGGGTGATCTAGCCCCACCTGTTTTTTTGTGAGGGGCCAGAAGGGGATTTTTCCTTATTTGGATAAAAGTTCTCTATTTCGTGTCCAATTTTGATGGGTTTTTTTTCTTTGTATTCCCCATGAAAAAGTCAACATAATAGACCACAAGCGTCATGACCTATCTCTTACTGTTATTGAGATATAGGGGGTCCTAAAATGGCCACGCCCTAATTTTTGAAACTTTTTTATTTCTCGTCCAATTTTGATGGGTTTTTTTTAAGTGTACTTGTCAATCTTCCATATGTTATGTCCATTGACCTCTTTTAAATAATCCAGTAACTTGGCCATTTTTGGGGATTCTTTTCTCATCAGATACTTATCAGGTCAAAATAAGTTGAGATGATGATGATTTATTATCAAACAATTTGTTAGGATAATTGTAATTTATGGCTATTTGTGTCTCTTTAATCTGATTGATTGGTCAAATATTTGTGTTGCCTCAGTATTTATATTTGTTAGTCAAAACTTCAATTTTCAGGTGAGACATTTTCTGCCCACACTTGTTTTTTTTAAACTCCCGTAAAAGAGAATATAAAATAATGTTGGCCTAAAGAATCCAAAAGTTCTTCTTAACAAAAAAGACACTAAGACAATTGATCCTGGCATCAACACTTTGAAAATTTGTACTGATTCGGAACAGTATCAATAAACACAACAAACACTTCCTCTGAAGTTATCCTTTGTACCTCTTTATTTTAAGTGATGGGTCTGCAGATCACATTATTTCATAAAACAGCAATTTTCAATTAATCAGTAAATTTCCTTCAGAAGAATAAACATCTAAAGGAGTAATTACATTTTGTAGATTTTTAGTCCAGAAGGTATTCCTCAGCCAAAAGGGATCACCATAAAAGATTTCAGAAATTTTTATCCATTGTATTTAAAAATAGAAGTAAGTTGTAGATAAAGACAAATGTAGGTATGTATGATGTTACACTTTAGCTATTAAGGAATTATTGTATCCTTGCAAACAAAGTTTGGGGGTATATAGGAATCACCCTGTCTGTCCATATGTCTGACCACTAGTGATGTTCTGATGATCGAAAAAAGTCTCAAATCGGTCGGTTGGGCATGTAGATGTGATTAATCGATTGAATT
>JAULBM010345190.1:0-12395 GCA_032357055.1 Geukensia granosissima | reverse complement strand
ACAACTGACATATCCTAATCTATTACATCTTTAAAAGGAAAGCCGCAGTTGTTCACAGAACAAATGTGAAACTAGTAATAATTTGCTGTTATTATAATTGTACTTGTAACTGTTATTGCATCTTGTACGTTTATATTATGATTGTATGGAGAGGACCAAAGTAAGTTGTTATAACTTGTGTCCAACCCCATTGTTCTTTTTGACATAAAATATGTTTAAACTAAATTATTGAAAGGCTTAGGGAGCATGTAAATGTTTGTAATTAACACGTATTGGATATCATATCTACCTACAAAACCCTAATTGATTCCAAAATTGTTGATGTTAACATGCTTTTCCATTAATAAGTTGTTTTTGGGCAAAAAGTCCGAGCCATCGACATAAGAAAAGGGGGTCCACGTTGAGTTTTATAAGCCCACGTCAATCGAAATTACCACGGGGATGGACTGAGAAATGGCATGCGTTGGTTTCGGATAAAGACCAACCCTATGTTTTGTGTTATAAATAAAAAATGAAATTAAAATGGATTTAAATCATTGTACCAAAGACAAATGTAGTTAAGAAAATGTCTGCAATATATGGGGAGAGAAGAATTCGGTTTATTATACATTGCGATAAGAATAATGTATAAACAAGGAAGTTGTTTTCAATACAAAACAAAGTGTTTGGGCAGATAAAAGATTACCTTTTACTTTTCTTAAGTTTGTTCTTGGTTGCTTGACGTCAAGTGATATTGGACGTGTAGAAAAATTTAAACCAGTCTTATTGCAAATCACAGAGAAAAGTTGACCAGTATGTGATGAGTTATTGCTTATCCGGGCACTGGTGTTTTAAAAATAGGACAATGTTACCTACCCATGACATACTTCGGGTATTAAATGTAGAACTAACAACCCACGTGATTATGAGGAGAAATCAAAGCAAACAATGGTAAATAATATTGACAGTCAATCTAATATTTATATGAAAATATATTTTCTTTCAGCTTTTCTCTTGTGTGTTATAATCTTTTGGTTTGATATAATAAACAACTGTTAATATTCATTTAATATAATAAATAGCTTTGACTCTAAAAGAACCTGACCAAATATTACTTTCAAAATCCAAAAGATTTGACCCCCTAATCCTTTCGGTTTTATTTGTTTATTTTGGGGGCATGCTTTTGTTTTACTTTTGATTTTGTTCTAGTTTGTTTTGTTTTGTAGTTAAAGTTTTCATTAGTGAATTTTAAAAATATTTTTGAATTTAGTTTTGAATAGGTACAACTATGTAAGAATAATTATTTGTGTCTTCTTCATTTCAACAAAAGTATATTTTGTATCTAAATTATTCCTCCCTGAATCTGCATTTGAAAAAAAATATTGAACAATAGCTCCAATGTTAATAAATCATTTATTTATTATATCATATCAGAAATATCAATTAATAATACAGACCAAGGAACGATTTCAATAAAATATCGGAAGCCAAATCCAACCCAGGAACCCAGGAATATACAGACTAACCGGTACCTTTCATTTATAAGTATTCTTAACTGTACATTTAAGACTACACAGTTTTGACTTTACTGACACTTGTTCATTTAAAGAGAGATATTACTGATATAAAAAATGTAAAATGACCACAGCCTTTACATGTATGTGCCTGAAAATTTTTGCAACACTTACCCTAGAAAATAAGGGTAGAATCTTATTAGCTCCGTCAAATTACCCCTACACATCAATTTGCGTTGGAATCGCTGAATTTTACCGATTTAAGACGCCATTTGGGTGGCTGTGTTGAAAACTAATTCCGTTGTTTTTTCTTTTGCATAAACTCCGTCTGCTTATTTCTTTTAAAAATTTGTTATAAGTTTTAAGCAATTTTACTGACAGTTTCCGAGATAATTTATCTCCTTTTTTAATTATATGGTATGGCAATCATCTTGAAAATGGCAGTAATTTCATAAGAAAAAAGTCATGTGAGGCTGATCTACACATGGGTATCCAACTTTTCACCAAAAGCATGTATAACTGATTTTGGTCTTGCTCTTAATGTCATTGAGATTTTCTAAGAACAAAATATATGGCTGAAAGAAAAAAAGGTAACAGTAAAAACAGCAGAATAGCAATATCACAAGACTTTCGTTCGGTGTGACACAATGACAATAATTATAAGACGAAACGGAGCAGAAACAATAAATATCTCAAAAAATGTTAAGGAAATTAATAAAAAAATGAATTAGTAACATAATTTTAAAGGGTTATATCTTACGGAATAACATGGCCAATATACAGCATTTATTGCCCAAGATGCACATGGGACATGAAAAGCAACCATATCAATAAAATATAGTACAATCATAAAGGACATCACATAGCAGTGCCAATTTTGTTCCCGCCTTACAAACTTTACTGAGATATACCCTGGTTTTTGTAGGGTGCGTGTTACTTCAGCTTTATTTTTATTGTAGTGTTGTGTGTTCTATATTTGCCTTTCGTTTCATTTTGTTGGCCATGGTCTTGTCTGTTTCCCGATTTCTGTCTGCCCCTTGGGTATCTTTGAATTCCTTATACAACGTTTTGTATTCGGTTACAAGAACTATTGGAAACGAAGTATATCCAATAATTATGCTTCATATAAGTTTCTGCTGTAATATGTGCTAATATAATATTTGGCATATTTCCTGGCTTATTTGGCTCACGCGCTCATTTTGGGCGATCCAGATAATGAATATTCATGACGTTATGTTATCCGGCGCACCGAATTTTCATGACGTTCGTTTGTCCGGCGCAACGAAAGATATGACGGCGATAACTAAAGAAGGGAAAACATGGGAAATAAACTGGCATATTACCGGGACAAAACCCAGTTATTTTATAAATGCAAATGCTGTCACAGGCGACAGTTATAGTCGCGGACTGGCGAAAGTTATGCAAAAGCTGGCAAATTGCTTTTTTGGCCAGCTACTGTTGAAAGTTCTGCTGTCAAATTGCTTTTTTGGCCAGCTACTGTTGAAAGTTCTGCTGTCAAATGGTTGAAAGCTTTCGTGAATTCTTCGCCATCAATCGTTTAACCCTGTAATACGAGCATTGAACGCTCGTCAGCTATCGCTTGATTCATATCGGTACTTTAACAGATACGGGATTGTGTTGAA
The DNA here is from genome assembly GCA_032357055.1 of Geukensia granosissima. Classification (NCBI taxonomy): domain Eukaryota; kingdom Metazoa; phylum Mollusca; class Bivalvia; order Mytilida; family Mytilidae; genus Geukensia; species Geukensia granosissima. The sequence goes on along the minus strand of JAULBM010345190.1, from coordinate 9,259 downwards.
ACATGCCTGTGGATAAACACAATAGACGATTTAACAATACCTGCAAACATCATATCTACGCGTTTCAAAAAAATTTTGTTGTTGCATATAAATAAAGAATAAACAACGACGTTTTGATGTTTTTTATTGGTTTATAGCACTCAAATGAAATAATAAGTTTGTAACAGTATCTCGAATTAGTCAGACTTATTTTGCGCTTTTCCTACTAACGATTTCGTATGTTACGTTTTTCTTTTTGATAATTTCCCTGAAAATGATACATTTGCGATCTCGTGACATGATTTATGGTCCAAAGATGTAAAAATATGTTGACTTTAATATTGAAATGTGTATTATTTCTGTTATTTTTATATCTGATACACTTACATTATGCGAATTAGTTATTTTTGACGTCATTCTTGTACTGAAACGATTTTAAATATATTTCTTTTTTCAGTTTCACGTAATCTACAGGGGGATTTTACGAAATACACTGTGAATTATAGGAACTTTGCGAAATATTAACTAGATATAAACTTTCAGTGTGTTTCTTGTAGCGACGCCCACAACTACTGAGTTATCAAGGTGAAGAGTGTTCAAAAGCTTTAAACGGCGGCGTGCGTGCGTTCAAATGTAGCTAGCAAATGTTAAAATTGTCGACTGTCAAAAGGGCTAGAACGGAGGCTGACACAATAATTAGTTGTTGTGAAAATGCTGTTTAATATCGGCTTTTAATAATTAATTACCTTTTCTTGTATACATTTCGTCATTTCGACAAAAGAAAGGGTATATTTGACTATTTTGACAAGAGTTGAACATTTTCGGTAAAATACTCAATTTTTTAAATGTTTTGTTCCAAATAGATATGATCTCACAAAAACAACACGATGATATTTTAACCAAACGTTTGTCTTTGATACATTTTAAATTGTGAATAGTTTGGTTGTGATGTTTATGTGCGATTTATAATCGACAAAATAGTATCAAATATTGCATTAAATTAATTCATTTCTTGGTATTTTCACATTTAAAACATTTTCGATGTGCCATGTGACCATTGTATAACTAATCAAACTAGAAATTCTGTTGGATTTTCTTTTTATACCCATTATTAAAAATATAAAATAAGATATATTAGCCAAATTCTTGGGCCAAAATGGGCCTTAACGACCCTCGTCCTTTCTGTAAAATGGGGTTTTATAAATTTCATGTCAGACAAGTCTGACAACTGCGCTGGTGAATACTAGACAGACTAGTTCGGTTAAAAAAGTGTGTATGGCTTGAACTAGTTATATGCTGACCACATCCCCTATTTGAATATATAGAACACATGTCGTTACATCGAATATTTCTTTATAACAGTTTGATATAGATGACCACGTCATGCGATCAGCACTTAACATCTGAAGTATCTTCGATGCACCCTACATATTTTTGATACAAAATAAGTTTTGTTTGACATATTTAAAACCCTCTTCAAAAAACTCAATTTTAAAGTAGTTTATAGCGCAATTTCTGGAAAAGTAGCAAGATTGCGTAAGATAATAATGCCTCAGTATATAATTTGCGTCTATTTTGTCAGAAGTAATGTATAAAACTTTGGTGCCAACCTCATGGGAAAAGGTAGAAAGCTTTCAAATAATGGCAATATTTAAAATTTTATTTTCATATAACTATCAATAACAAAGACCATGTTGCCATTTGTTTCTGTAATTTTGAAAGGAGTAGGTACGTTAGGCCCCATATTTGGCCCAAATTTTAGATTTTGAGACACATGAATGTTGTGAAAATGCTGTTCAATAATCGTTTAAAAACAAAAATGTTGAAAGATTAATATCTAGTGCGAAAACTATGTTTGCTACATGGAATAAAAAGCGAGAGTAAACTAAAGTGAGTTCGGTTTGCCATGAAGGACAAATACTGCCTGTCTCTTTAAAGAACCCGTATCGCCCATTTTCAAATCGTGCATATTAAATCCTATGTTAAGGGAAAAATTTTTCTTGTAAAAACAAATAAACTATCAATTTCTCACAATTTGTAAATGTTAACAGCGCTATAACCTTCATTTATAACCAGAAGTTCGTTTGTTTCTGTATTGTAGTCAAGTCCCGAAGGCCGGTCTACACCATCTTCTTTGGTGAGGATAATATGCCCATCCCGACCGTTGTTTACGATTTTGTGTATAGTATTTGTCTGGTCACATGCCACATATATAGTATCTTTGTTGTCCACAGCGATTCCCACATAACTCTTCAGATTATGGTGCTGATAATTGTCATGACTTTCAGTGTTTGGTTTTATTACAGTGATTCCATTTATCGAAGGAGCATATATATACTCGTTTGTACCAATGCATATACGATTCATATATCCAATATCTTTTATCTGTTTTAATACTTTTCCACTATTGTCGATGACGAACAAATCATTGTCGACATCAACACACGTAGTATTTTTATTACTAGCAATGCCCCAGTGATAACCATTTTTGGATAACTTCATGGTTTTACCAGATCTCATTTCCTTTAAGTCAATAAACTGAATCCCATCAAAGCGTAATGTAACTATAGCTTGGTTGTGATCCGTCACTGTAACATCTATTGGTAAGTGCAGAAGTTCAATTTGTTTACTTTGTGATCCATCTTTATTACAAATAAATAAACGATTTTCTTGGAATGCAACAAACACGAGTCTGTTTTTATCAATAAAGCGCCCATTACGTACCTTCGCAGCTTTTCTAAGTTGAGACGTTTTAAATGACATGACTAACTTAGGTTTATTATTTGTATAAGAGATCGGTACATGTATAAGGAATTGGAAAATACCTAAGGGGCAGACAGAAACTGTTAAGTCGGAAGATAGACAAGACCATGGCCAACAAAATGAAACAAAAGCCAAACATAGAACACACAATACTACACTGAAAACTAAACCTGGAGAAACACGAACCCTACAAAAACCATGGGTGATTGTCTGACTCTGTTGTCCTTTTTCATTTGTAGTAGGTGTTTCGATTCGTTTTTCCACCAGTGATAACTTCCCCAAGGACAATGCCTCTTTTACAATTTTCGATGGTTCAAACAGAATGTCAACCTTTCTAGTTTTATCATGTATCTCTTTGATAACCTCCTCCTGCATATGGACTTTGGCGTCTACAGCCTTAATAGCTTGGAACATATGGATATCGGAAGCATGTTCTGACAAAGATTTTAAGTCATTTTTCCACACTGATACCTGTTGATGAACTTTGTTTACCATGGCAATGTTACTTTTTATCTTTTCTTTACCTTCGTCATATATATTTTTAAGATCTTTGTTTATTTCGGACTCCATATCATCCAACTGTGTATTGAGACTACTTCTTATTTCAAGAATTTGCTGTTCAAATTGTTCCTTCTGTGTATAAAAACTGGATTCGTTTTTCATGTATGTGTCACGAATAGTAGTTGTTACAACGAGTAAGCTTTCTAAACGACTTACAAGATCACTTAAGGCACTTAAGTCTCTGGCTCCCTTTGCTGCTATTTCAATGGATAAGACGGATTCACATTTATGGTGGGATTTGGTGACACATGCAGCACAGACGACACAGTCGTGTTGGCAACAAAACATCAATATTTTTTCGTCCGGATGGACCTCGCAATAACGTGACATCCGCAGCAAAGATGAATTAAGGTCAGTAGATCCATCTGCTGGTATTATTCTATGAGGCGGTGAAAATCTTTTGTGATATTTAGTGCATGTTTTACATACCAGTTCCCCACAGTCACTACACCAGGAAGTTGCACTGACTTTCTCGTCATCTCTTAGACAACCTGCACATAGTTTACTCTCTGCCATCTACAACGAATATCAAATATTAAAAAAAAATATATGATTACGCGCATGTTTGTAGAAAATTACCGTGGGTTAATAAATTTCCAATAATCCCATCAGAAATAACGTAATATCGAAAATGAGATGTTTTATGATTGCCTATGAGACAGCCATCTTAAATGTGTAAATCACAAACTTATACAGGTTGTCCCAGTGCCTTCAATAATAGACACATATCCACAACCTACAACAAATTGTAATAGAGCCCAAAATAAGATGTGATGATATTCAAATGTAACAATCATCGGCCAAATAAGAAAACAATCTAAAAAGTGACATTTAAATGTACAACAATGAAACCCACTGCATTTCACGTTCCTGGGTTGGGACAGGCATAAAAATATAGCTGGGCTAAATATGTTTGTGATTACTCAACCCTACGTCTAACATATGTTAGTGGTTTGAAGAAAAGATATATAATCAAACTTTGAAAAGAACTGCACAAGATTTAACTTTGGTTTGGTTGATTCATTGTTGTTTAACGTCACGTCGCAATATTTCAGCCATATTGTGGCGGAAACATATATATATTTATCAGTTTGGAGGTCAGTAGTATACATATTGGCATCAACCTGCAGACCAGTTGCTGTATGTTCAGTAATTGTTGTTCTAGACTGTTAATTTTAAATGTATAATTGTCATTTCTTATAACTTGAATCAAAATATATTTTACTTATTGGTGGATATCGATGCTGATTTCGTCATGAGCATACATAGTAGCAATATTCCAGTGCTCACATGACATTTTTTTAACTGTTGATTAATTGATAAAGAAAAATGAGATGTGGTATGATTGCCTAAGAGACTGTAATCCAAAACGGTAAATTTTAACTCCTACAGGTTGCCCTTAGGTCTTCAATAATGAGCACATATCCAAAATCTACTACAAGCTAAAAATCTCCGAAAAATAAAATGTGATACTCAGATGAAAAAACTATAAACCAAATAAGTAAATAATGTAATCAAGTGCTGTGCGCAGATTTTTTGTATATACCTTCATTAGAAACGCTCGGTACCTCATGTGTCTATTATTGAAGATCTTAGAGAACGTGTAGATATTTGTTATTTACACATTTTGAATATATCTCCTCACAGAACCCTAATGGAGTCCAAAATTGTTCATGATAACATGCTTTTTCGATTTAAAAGATGTCCTGGGGCCAAAAAAAAATCGGTCCCATTTAGATAAGAACAGAGCATCACGGAATGGATGTGAGAAAGGACATGCGTGTGTGTCGGATAAATACCACCCCCGTTTTGTGTAATTAACAAAAAAGAAATAAAATAGATATAAAAGATAGTAAAAATTGCACTCAAAATGAATGCAATTAAGAAAATATCTGCAAAATAAGGGGAGAGAAGAATTCGGTCTGTACATGTATAAACAAGGAAGTTGTTTAGCAGATTTTTAATATCAAACACATTGTTTCGGCAGATAAATGATTACCTTTTAAACTTTTCTTAAGTTAGTGGTTAGTAGAATCCATAAAATTAAAACACCCATACACAGAGTTGCCCAGTTGTCATTATCTGACGATTTGTTCCTCATCCGGTCACTGGTGTTCTAGAAATAGGACAATGTCATCTTTGAGATAACAAACCACTTGATTATGAGGAGAATGGTAAACAACAATGACAGTCAATCTAATATTCTCTTTCAGCATTTTCCTTCTGAATTTTTAATTATTTTGTTTTGATATAATAAACAAATTCATTTAATATAATAAATAGCTTTAATTCTAAAACTAATATTAATTTCAAAACTCAAATTATTTGACCCTCAAATCCTTTTCTGTTTTATTTGTGGGCTTGCTTTTTTTCTGTTTTATATTTTTTCTTGTTTGTTTTGTTTTGTATTTTTCGTTGATATATTTTTGCATTTACTTTTGATTAGGCAAAACCATGTAAGAATAATAGTTCCAACTTCTCCTTTTCATCAAAATATTTCGTATTGAAATCCTTTCCGGATCTGCATGTAAAAAACTATTGATCAACAGCTCCTATGTTAAATAAATAACGATTTATTGCATCATATCAAAAATAACAACTGACAATATGACCCCCCCCCCAAAAAAAAAAAAAAAACGATCAGCTTTTGCAAATTATCTCAACAAAATAAATTAAATTGGGGTATCATATTGAATTAACCCCATTGCCTTCATTATTGTCTTTAAAACAATATCTGCATTTAATTCTAAATCTTCCGACAATCAGGTTTATTTACTATGAAACTGTTAAATTAATACATGAATTAATAAGATGTTTCATGACATAGTAAAATAATGTTCATTTCATAGATTTGAAACATATGAAATCCTGTGTTGCAAAACTGTTTTGGGCAGTACTGTTCACACAGTTCATCTGGCTATCCTTCACTAAAACTTCCAATAAAGAGAAGTTTACAAAACAATATCAAACGCGACATTTTCATTTGTCCAACGGTAGGCCATATCCTGTTTTTGTAGTTTTCTTGGGTGTCATACAAGGTCACATATCATTCTAAATAAGCCTACCAGATTATTTCAGTTTTGATTTTATCGAGCATTTGATTGCAGAAGAGGGAAATATAAAAACAAATGTTACAAAGGTAGGCTATATAAATGAAAGGGAGTTTTGGTGACACCAAGTACTCTAGCGTTTTCAAACAATTCGAAAAAGTAGTCAGCGTTCGAATCAATGTCATACACTTCTTCTCTTCTTGTACATAAATAAATGTTTGACTTATTGTTTCTTTACAATTCTATTCCCCACTGGAAAATAAAACATATTAAAATTGAATCATTTACAAACATGCTAAGGGTAAAGGGAAACCTCTGTTTAATATACTATAATTAAGAACTTATATATATATAAGACTTATATAAACACACAATGTCGTTGAAAAAATAAGATCCAATATTTCGAAGGCCATAAATCTGAGAATAATGACGAAATAAATATTCATACACTACCATTATGGAAAGAGGTTATGAAAGGTCAAACAGCCCATTAAAGATGTTAAAGATTTGAATATTATCTCGAATCAACAAGTTTCTTTGCTCCGATTTTTCCCAGCATCCAAATGAATTGTCTTACCTTAAACAATAGAATTCAACATTTTTGCAAAATGTGTTAAATTCTTTTGAAAAATTGTTCAATAAATTTCACTAATGGTTAGAATTTGTCTAAATATTAAAATTGGAACTTTCTTAAATTCTAATTTTATCAGATTATGCAATTTTAGGAACCCTTTTTGGTAATGCTATTGACTGTTAATCGACAAAATATTGGCAAGTATTCAAATATTTTCACAATCTGCAGTTAATTGCAACTTCTCGTGCTACACTTTCTGTGACCTTTCTGTTTTGATGGGAGCCTTCTTCAAGGATATAATGCTTGCCAAAACCATTTATTTCCGTTTCTACTCCTAACACCGAATTAAACGCAAATATTTAATGATTTTCTACATTGGTCCAATGGAGTATAAAACATAGACTGACTAGTTCTGCCCCCTGGCTTACTTCGCTATGCTTTGTAGCACTAAAGTGATAGATAAAGACAAATCAACAATAGTACAGAAATTCCCATGTGTGACATCACTATTACAAAAAATAAAACATTTTTTCCTTTAATAAAAATAATAAAAGGAATTCGAAGATACCAAATGGGCAGACAGAAATCGTTAAGTCGGAAGACAGACAAGACCATGAGCAACAAAATGACTTATTAGTTAATGTGAAGAAATAAAGTGCAATACTTTTTTATCAATAATTATTAAAAAAAGATATTTCCGGTGTAAAAAAATTAGTATTTTTCCAATTGTTATATTCTAAACACAGAACAATCAGAGAAGAGCTTACTTACAGCCTATCATAACCGTTGTAAATGAAGAGTTTCTCTGTCTCTTTATCTACAAGATTCTACTAGTAACATTTCTATGTCTGTCTATTTTTGACACCAAAAAACTGTTAATGTCTTCCTAAATAATATTTCGAAAGGTCTGCTGCCGTTCGTAAGTAACTTTCCTGCAGTACATTAAAAGCAGTTTAAATTCGATGTTATATATACTATAAGCCCAGAGTCAGAATAATTTGTCTGGTTAAAGTGGCATGTCTTCCTATGTACTGTTGCTTTCGTTAAAAATCGGCTCATCATGTCTGTCTAGTACAAAGCAGGGTTTAGTCATTATCATTTTTATATACTAATATGCTCTCGTCCTGAATATGCATGAAATATTTGTCACTGGGTGTTAAGCAACTTTCAATCAATCAATCAATCCTCTTTCTATGGTTCAGGAATACACTTATTCATGTTATATTAAATTCTGAAGGGGACAAGAGCCGCCAACCTTCATCTTATGTCAACCTCAACAACCAGCTTAGTAGGTGAAGAAGTTGTATTTTAAAAAAGATAAAAAATAAACAGGATAAAATGCATAACTAAATTTCAGTGCAATTCAGTACAACGTTCATCTTCATCAAATTGTACACAATATGTTGTAAAGACAAAACATGATTCGTTAAAGAAATAATTATTTTCGTTTATTATAATGAGTTCGTTCTAGTATGCATAAATGCAGCTGTCCAGTTGTTTTGTAAGTAGTTACGTGTATTTCTAACTCGTGATACATTTAAATCGAATAAAACCAAACACTTCTATTTGTATGAAACAATAACTAATATGTTTGTATCCATACAACATCAACTGTGGACCATTTAATTAGGACGTCTTCAATGTTATTTCCATTGTCAGTGTAATTTTTGGAAGATATAGGAACATGATACTTTTTCAAGTGTAAATAAGGGCAGAATACACGCTTACTAATGTTCTATAAAAAGGTCAATTTAGATTTAGAAAGTACATGTCAAGGAATTATAATATAAGCAACGTCACATTATGAGGTCTCAAACATATCTTCTATTTTGTATACATAAAAGAGCTTTTCATGTCATACATTGTGAGGTCTGCAAAAGGTTAGATTTGTTTAAGGTTTCACTGGGAATAATATAGCTTTACAAGAAGTGAAAAAAGGGTGATACGGTATGCAAGATGTAGTTTTTTCATTTGTTCAGAAATGCTTCAGTGATTTCACAAAAACTTCCTTTCATTTAGATACCATCATGATTTGGTTGACCGGTACGAAATATCCATTTCACAGATGACAATGGATATCTTCCGCTGTCATGAATACAAATCCGTTCCTATACCGGTTGTGACTAACATTGATTGTGACTATACACCGGTTTTGACTACTGAGTAACACAATGGATGCCACTAGTGGAGCAGGAGTTGCTTACCTTTCTGGGGCACCTGAACCTACCTGGTTTTTGTAGGGTTCGTGCTACTCCAGCTTAAGTTTTCAGTGTAGTGTCGTGTGTTCTATGTTTGTCTTTCGTTTCATTTTGTTGGCCATGGTCTTGTCTGT
>JAULBM010345179.1:0-12395 GCA_032357055.1 Geukensia granosissima | reverse complement strand
ATATAAACACCGTATGCAGGAGATGTTGGGATATTGCTGCATAGGTAAGGAAAATTTATAATTTTAAAATCAAAATTAGAAAGCAATTTTCAAAATGTCCGCATTTTCCACAAATTTGATAGGTAATAGGCTGAAATGGTGCAAATGACCCGAACTACCCTGTCTCCAAATTTCATACTTTTACCACATTCTGAGCAATTTTGCTAAAATCTGCACAAATTGACTGTATTACTGATAAAAATCTTAAAAAATATTAATTCATGAATGATGCTTGAAACCTCAATCAGTGGTGTATCACCGGACTCCCTGAAAGCTTTTCAGCATGAACAGTCCTTATTTCACCTAGATTTGATTCAAAAGGCTAGTATATAACAGGTGAAATGCAGCAAACACAAGGATAATATGTAAAGGAAAGATTTCACACACCAGAACTGATTAATATAACTGTCATCATCAAAGATGGCCGCCAATACTTAAGTGTTTGAAGTTGTGATATAGAAGTTATTATTATAAGGAGTGAATGTACCAGGTTCCATAAAAATTTGTCGATGCAATACTTTTAAGGTTACTTTAAGTTTTTTCCGAAAAAAATTATGGCAGCCACCATATCCACCATCTTGGATTTCGAAGTTGGGTCTGAGGCTAAAAGTGATTGGTAGTACTTAAGCAACAAATCTGCCAAGTTTCATGCTTTTAACACATACAATTGTTTCAAAATAAATGTCAAAAGATTGTTTTGTTCTTTTCTTTTTTGTTTGGTCTGTAACATGTCTAATTACTTTCGAAAACTACTGAGAGAAGACATAGTCAACATGAAATTAAGGTGGATCCTTAGTGGCAGTTTTGTGAACTTTCGTTGACATACAGACTATCCTACCGATCCCATATCTGAATCTTGAATTTGCATTTTTTATTATTAAGTAACCTCTAGTGTTCCCATACACCTCGGTTTTTGTCTTCATTGTAAGTCTTTTCATTTAATATTTAATATTGGGTTTTTTAACCCAATCATTGCATAACATTTTTTTCTAGTTTGGACAAGTATGTCTTTTAATCCAGTTATGGTGCATTATGCTTTTCATAGGTGCAATGATGGCTTATATTAACGAGCTAGATGCTGCATGTTCCTTTCCCAATTTCTGCGAGACAAATTATATATTTTTAACATAGGAATGGTAGTTATAATATGTCATGTAAATACATATCAAGCAGGGAATTTATTTTTATGATTCAAGCTGCAGGCGATACCTTAGTTTAACAGTTTTTTCAATATAGTTACCAGTCAGTTTGTGTATGTGTTTGTTTTCAATATCTAGAATCAGATAATACGTAACAACAAATCCCCCTTTACGTCAAGTAAATTTCTGAAACAACGCATTTGTACTTTGATAGACTATGAAATGTATGCGGGCTAATGGTTGAAGGTTTACAACGTTCAACAAACAAAGAAACAAATATTGACATTTTCGTTCAATTTCTTTAAGCTAGGATATATAAATAACTTCATTAAGGATATGATTTTAATTTATTTCAGCCCAGACATGTATATTCAGTTGCGATAAACGACGCGTATGTTCAGCACATATCAAATTTGTTTTTTTATTAAGTCCAGTGTAGAATAGCCATGCGAAAGATCTAAAGTGCATAGTCCAAAGAGAAAAGACAAATGTAAAACAAACTAAAAGATAAAACGTAAACAAAAGAAACAAAAGCTTGCAATCCACGAAAATGAGAATCAAATATTCAGGAAAATACATCATAGGAGCATAAATGTTACGAAAAATGATGGCCTTGCAGGTTATGTACCCTTTGATATATTTCTACTAATTTTTTTCTGTACGAGGTTCACAGATTAAGGTCATTTTCCCCATTAGTTCAATCTTTACTGGTTGTGGCATTTCACACGAACAGGGTTACGTTTCTTGTGAAACACAATTCTAATATTTTCAAAAAAGAGCAAACGACATTTAATCAATTTAGCTGTCTGTAAACACATTCAGTAAATAGAATAGACAGCAATCAAGTAAAAGTGCAATTGATCATCCAATGTTTAAACTCATTGTTGATCAACTAAAATAAAACAAGACAGATACAGCTGAACTCAAATCGAGTCCAATTGTCCTGTTTCAAACAATTTATTTAATTTATTTCATCATTGAAACTTAAAGGAAAAATTTTTACTGTTCAAATGAAAAGAGTTTTACTTGTGTTCTAAACTGGTACAAATAAGAAACTGAATTTATTGTTAAGTAAATCTTTTATTGTATCTACATACCGTTGAACATTTGATTTGGTTGAAGAAATCTTTTGGTAGCTAGAGAGTTGGTTGCTTAACGTTCAGTGGCAAGTATTTAATGCATATTTAGGCCGAAAATAAGTTCACGAATTATCAAAAATATTAGAAGAAGAGTTGGGGTGAGGGTCTTCTTTGGTTGCCACAGGAAATGAGAGGGGGCGAGCAGGAACAAAAAATTTCAGATTTCTATAGCGCCATCAGCCTTTTTTTCAAAATTAGACCCAATAAGAGGGAAGAAATCTTAAAGCAAAATTTTGTGGTTATTTCATCGGTAAATGTCCGCAATAGTTAGCGAAGCATTTTAGCGATTTGTATGCATTGACACATAAGCTATCCGAAAGGAAGACTTATACATAATAAAAAGATGATTAATGTCGTGTGTAAAGCCAAAATATAATGAGTTTTAAGAATGAATATTATTTTAATTCGATACAATCCAACTTGTACTAAAGGGTCATCTTCGGAAGTAGGAAAAAGTGACCATTTAAGTCAAGTGTACTTTTAAATATAATTCATTCATGAGAAAACTTTAAAAAATTAGAAAAAGAAAATTTGGTCGCTAAATTCAATTTGCTGCTTAAGAGAAGCCATCGTTAGGCCAAGTTAGACTGTATTATGACTTCTCAAATTATTTTAATGTCACAGTAGTAGTGAAGTTGACCCACATTCATTTATGGTTCCATTCCATATTTAAATGCTTTGTTTTGTCTAAAAAAAGTTGATTCGAATAAATGTCAATTGGACATTTGATGGTAAATATTTGTTGAAATCTGGTAGAAATTTGGCCAATAGTTGATTCAAACAGAGATAAGTTTTTATCATTCTACAAAACAGAAACATGTGATTGATGAAATGTCATTTTTATCCACAGGGAAATATCAATCTTCAGTCATTGGATGAATAAAGTCAAATGAATATTTCTAACTGTTTCCAATAAAAAGAATGATCCATTCAACTGTAGAATGATTTCCAACACCCTCAACATAAAGCGAGCAAAGCTTTTTTCTGAATTCTAATTGGCAGCTATCATTCTATTTTTAAAGCACGCACTACATGAATTGCAACTGGTACAAATCTTAGATTATAAATATCACTTTGTATGAAAAATTGGTCCTCTTTTATCGTAATAATTTACAACACATTAAAATTGATGACACTCTAATTGGCTAAGCCTAGAGTGTTTTATTGAGCATAATTTAAAGATTCTTAAGTAAGAAATCTTCTAAGTCTAGGAACTGACCAACCAGTGTTGATAAAAACTAGATGTTTTATGCTTTGTCCGGCGTAATCACAATGTTTTGAACCTTCTCGTCAATATAGCAATCCGACTTACAACAATCTGTTATTAAAAGAAAAGCATACAGTAGCAACACATGTTTACCATGTCAAAATACCTTTAATAACTACAAGTTTTCTTGTGAATTCGTGGATTTCATGTAGTAAATATGTCTGTGCCTGTTCCTCGGAATGTATCATTTGTCACTGTACGGAGAAATCTTCGAAACGTGTGGTTACTATTAGTTGTCCGTACCGCTGGTTTTGAAAAAATATTTTCAAACACTGCTACAGAAATGAGAAAGAGGTAAAAAAAAAATTTATTGACTGCATGGTATTTACAAATTGAATAAACAAGCAATATTATAGTACCATTTCGGTCGAATTAATTAAAAAAAGAAAATAAACAGCTTCCTGAATTTGGACTCCTGTTTATTTAGATTGTTAAGTTCTGATGTTTGTGGTTATAATTTCAATTGTATTGTTAACCGGATTTCCAAAATTGTGACCATACAGTGTTTCAAACTGATTTTGGTATTTTGTAACCATATATTTCTTAAAAGGGAAAAAATACAATTTCACAATTTGGTTTTTGAAATACAAAAATAATGATTTAATAGTGACGACATTAAAACTTCAAGTTGAAAGAAAAAATATTTTGAGCAACTTTTAAACATAAAACGCAGGAAAGGCTCTTACAAAAAAATATTCTTATATTTATTAATATATACGACTTAAGGATAAATCTTATGAAAAAATAATTATTGTACAGTTGTTGCATAAAACCAAATGTCGAAGAGACTTAAGTCACAACGAGAATGTGTGGATAGTTTATTGCCATTCCCTTACAATTCCCTGGTATGAGGTTGGTATAGGATTATTTTCGTGCAACGTGTTTGTCGTTTTATAATTTCACGTGTTGTCGTCCTTGAGGGGCGTTATACGTCGTGTTCGTGTGAGTTGATCAAAATGGAACTTGCAAGCCAAATTCATATTTTTTATTCCTCGTGAATTAACATTTAATTTTTCGTATGTCCGTGCGCGGTACCCCCCTTGTTTAAAAATAAATCTAGTGTTGCTGCGTATTTAAAGACAATTTTAAAATGTCAATGAACATAATGGATGTATCATTAGATTAAGTCATTTCAATTTTGTGTTCCAAAATATTGTGTTTAATAATAACTATATATAGTTTGAAAAATATGAAATTTAATTCATTTTATTTTACTATCAAATTCAAATACACCATGATACCTTAACACGTAAATCCAGGTTACATTTCTTTAGCTGTATACACTATAAGAACTTTAATGAAAAAAATCAAAGATGCAGAAGGGGCAAACAGAATACATAAAGTCAAAGAAGAGAAAAGATGATTACCAACAAAATAGCTGAAAGATCAAAATAGTTCACACAAATTGTGGTATTAAAAGTTGTTTAAAAATCGTTTTGTTTGTACTATACATATGTATTGACTTCAAACGTTAAATCTTATGGAGTTGTTATGTTGCACACCATTTTCCAAGGTTAGGGGAAGGGTTGAGTACTCAAAACATGCTTTTAATCCCAACCCATACTTTGTGTGCATGTCGAAAGCCAGGAACCTGTAATCTAATGAATGACTTTGTTTAAATGTGTAAGAGTTACTTGTTTTACATAATTTTTGGCCGATAGTTGTTTCAATTTGATATCATTACATATTTTGTAATGGGGGCTCTTACAGCTTGCCTTAAGAGGTAGATTTTTATTTTTATTTTTACGTCTTGGATGTCTCATAGACCATCATACGACATATCCATTTTCTATAAAGCAGATTCATCGGTTAGTATTACATTTTCCTGAAAATCGACACTAATAACGTTTGCAATTTTCTTCCGGAATAAGATCTGATAACAAATTAGTGTTGACGTTCATGAACATATGGTACTAATTTGCGGAAGAAACAAATGATCATCGAACGAGTTAACCGCGCATAAATATCTTAACATTCATTCGAAATAACTCACTTTATTTATAAAAGGAAATAGTAAGAGTGGGAAAGCGATATCTTGTCCAATTAAATACATGTTTTTATTAGCGAACAATCTTATTTGCCTTTTTACGCAGCAGAGACGACGTGAAGAGAAATTCAATCAAGGAATTTAGTTTTCTGTTGTCGGCTCTTTTAAGCCTTGCATAACGTATAATGTTATTGTTTTGATTAATTTTATGCCACATGACGCTACAATTTTAGACAATTATCGTTCCTAAGACGATTACCTTTCCTTTGATTAAAAAAAGTAAAAGGTCATATTAAATCAAAGGAAGACAATTTGGTTTTTCTGCATAGTTTAAAGACTTCAAATTACATTACGATCAGGAACAAATACTTGACCCATTATAATGTTAAATTGGAAGAGGCAATCCATATTTTCAATAAATACGTGTAGTTTCCCATTAGAAAAGAAAAGAAACAATAATAAATTTTATTCTTCAAATTCGTTGCTCACCATTCACATATAGCAGGGTGTAATATTTTGTTATTTACGAAACTAGGGATGATTTAACCTTTTCCGTAGTTAACTTACCTTTCATAAAGGAGATGGTGTATACATATCACTATTTTTTAGTTCTATGTCCTGTATTCCAGTAATTGTTTTTAAGATTCTAAAACCTTTTATTTTGACAAAACCAAAAACAATATCTGATAATTGGTAGTCCTTAAGTTTAAATTGTGACCATTCCGATGTTTCTAGTCATCACATGTTTGTGTTAACAGTTAATAATATTTGTCGCAAGTCGACTTTTAAATAAAAAGCGTCAATTAATTATTCAAACTATAGGCAAAAAACAAGAGACAAATCTGCAACGTACAAACGTACTTGACATATAATTCATATAATTATATCCAGAATGTCTACTGACCTCCTGTTACATCCACTAGTAAAACCGAATTGAATAATTGATTGAATCATTAAATGTTGCTTAATGTCCAGCGGCAAATATTTCATCCATATTCAGGACTAGAGCTTATTAATGAATGATTATGATGAATGAGCCCTGTTTTGTACTAGACCGACACGCTTAGATGGATTTTTAACGTGTTATCCCACGAAGGCACGGTCCACAGGAAGACATGCCACTTTACCAAGACACATTATTTTTACGCTGGGCCGACCAGTCTTTGCTCTTACTTCCTAATGCTGCTTACTTAGCGGAGAAACAGCAAATACCAATGTTTATATCTTTGGTTCGACCTGGCCGGGGATCGAACTAACGACCTTCCGCACTCGAGGCGAGCACGAAAACCATTACACTACCGAGGCGGTCTCCGAATTGAATTAGAAAAATGTGAGACGTACAGCGATCCCTTTTCCAAAAGTAGCATTTGTCGTTCGCTGTACCTCAAAAAATTACGTTTTTTTCTCTTTTTTTCAAACTTATTATATAAACGGTTGAATTATATTTAATTGACTTGGTGGTTGGATTTACAGGGAAGAACATTTTATATTTTAATTAGTAAATTTATTTTTGTGTTCCGATTAGAGCATTTATAATCAGTCTTTAATAAAACACGAACAAAACTTGTTACATCTTCACTGCATGGCTCTCTTTTACGTAATATTTGTTTCGTTAACTATGCGAGAAATGCAGTTTACCAATATCTTAATTGGTGAAGTGCTGATTTTAGTCAATAATTCTAACATGTTTATTGCATAAAAAGACAAATTACAAGAGCTAAGATTAAGACATGTTGTTAAGTAAATTGATATATTTAAGCTCTAATACATTTCTTTAACTCTGGAAACTACATTATTCCAGATGGATGCGTAAATAGTTTGCAATCATCTCTGTCGTTAATGAACCATTTATCGCAAAACAAGTTTATTTTGCGCACATCGATCAATAACAATCGACAGTTCAAATCAATCTAAATCAAAATTTAATAAATTGCATATGATTTTTTTTTCTGAAGCTCGTTTCGGATTAGTTCTATAATAATTTCAATTTTGTTTCAAACTGTATTATAGTTCATTTGACGAGATGTCAGTTGTTTGTTTGGAAGGCAAATCAACTTTCAAAATTTACTGAGATGCTTTGACTTTTCAATAGCACGATTGTGAAATTTTCTACTAATATTGATTCTGACTGATAGGACCGTGCTATTGTAAATTTTGCAGTATATATAATGGGTTTTCTTTCTTAGCTTCACAGCAGGAAACCTATTTTGAAATTCATAATCAGCAAAAATGAAAGCCATTTTGAAATAAACATCAGGTTAATGGGAGTAACACGAAATAAGGTTGAAACTAGTCGTGTCTTGCCAGACGTTATTATACTCCCATTTATTCTGGGTTCCTGGTCAATATCCGAAGCGATCTTCCTTCGGGACCTCTCGGATATAGACTTGGGTCGGGGCAAATGAATTTAGTTGGAATCTCCACTTAATTATCCCTTACGATACTGAATTCTTATTTGCGTGTTTTATTTTTTTTCCAGTAGATCACCTATAGTTTTAAATGATTATTTTAGATACTTATTTTTATCGTTAACGGTAGAAAACAGAAAAAGAAAATGTATAACTTCACTTCATTTATACTGCAGCTGGACCATTCCCTGTTGGCTATATTTCCTAAATATAGTAACAAAGTAATATTTTGTACAATGTCAATTTCATTTCCAGTATAAACAGGGGCTCATTGAGGGATCGAAGAAGTTCTGTTATTGTGTTAATTTAATGATTTTGTAGTAATCTGAACATTTTTCTAGCTGCAGTATAAAAACAATATTAAATCAATGTCTGAAAAAAATCAATTTTTCGTATTCGGCACGAAACTGTTGAAGGGCTCGGAAAAACCTCGCTCTTTCCAAGTTTCTAAGCCTCATACAAAAAAGTTGATATCTTTCGGACATTGACCTAATATTGTATATATATTTCACTTTTCAACATGTTGATAAAGACTATTCTAAGCAATTTTATGCATAGTCTAAATTTTAAACTATCGAAAGAATCGATATTTTTACATTTTAACATGTTTTTAAATCGTATTGAAATATATCGATATACCGGTATATAGTTACACCCTTAAAGTTATTATGTCCTATTCACTCCTGTATTTGTTATTGTTCAAGTTGTTCTCAGCGAATTAAATCCAATATAGGTACATTATGCAGGGGGGACCGATTTTTCTCTGATGTTTTTTTCGTATATTTTGGATTGTTTCTTTGATTTTTCTCCTATAATTCAGAAACTATATGATATTTATAATATTGTCGATTCGTTTCCATTTTAGCATCACAAAAGTCAAGACGTGGATATATTTTAAAGCTTTATTTTTGCCAAACGCTCGCCCCTTTTGCCTTGCACAACGACGACAACAACCATAAAGTTTTTAAAGAAGTTTATAGAGCATCAGTTTGTAGTGCTCTAACTTCTGTACTTTTTGCTTCCATTTACCCTTTTCTGTTTGAGCTTTTATCGTCTTTGTTGCTCTATCACCTTGGTGTTCTTTTAAAGACTTGATGTATTTTTTTATTTTCATGACATGATCGAGGGAAAAGTGAATCAAAGACCACTTTATATTCGAAATAAATTCTGAAAATCTCCCACATCGCCGGAGAGGATTTCTTTTGTTCTAAAACTCACCAAGCCTCCTCAACAAATGGAAAATATTACTCTTTTGTGTTTGAGATGTTATGTCTTGGCCTTTTTTTATTATTCCTTGCACAATTTGCTGTTTCAACATAGTATTTCACATTGCAACAAGCAGTAGGCTAACTAACAAAATACTGTATACATTACATTATAAGAAATTTGATTCATTGGTTTACGTATACAATTTGAATTTATAGAAAGAGCAATACCAAATGAATTAAGTTAATATTCTTTACATTTTCTCCTCAGTTGTCAATTTAAGTGTCATAATATAATTTCATGTTTTATATTTTCTGTAAATAAAATTGATAAACATTACAAAAATGGCTAAAATTTGCTATATTTCTTTCGCCACTCAGGATTTGCAAATAATATGTAGAACTTATGAGTTAAAAGCTGATTCCATAATTTCATAACATCGATAACTGGACAAAAGCTATAACTTTAAGCATCATCTCATTAACTTTGACCATTCAAGTTAACTTGTTTATAAAATTGTCTCGTCGTTTATTTCGATATTCTTGCTTAAAGCTGTAATAAAGCAAATTAATTTGAACAGTTCCTGGAAACAAACTCGTCTGAAGATGTCTTTAATATCTTGGTAAATGATTTGCCTAAGGAAAAATCACTCGTTTGTCTTTAAAGTAGGTTGTAGCATCTAGTTTCCATGTTGACAGTTATTATCTGTAAAGGGAACCATGTGTCACTGAAACTCTTATATTTACTTAATTGTATTGATATTGTCGTCTCTACTTTTGCCTATGGGATTCCAAATTCTGTCAATTGATAACAGCTATTTGTAAGATTTTGCCTCTTAGGATAAAAAGCAAAGTTCCTACAATGAAATTTTCCTGTTTCGTCATCGGCAAACAATATGTAACTACGGACATAACAGCTTTAGTAATCTTCAAAGTTGCTAGTTGTAATCGGAATCAGTATCCGATAACACCTAGCATAAACTGACGAAACATTTCTTTTTAAATTCAAACATGCGATTTTTGCAATTATTTTTTTTTCATTTTGCAACCAAAGAAAGAAACACTTATATTTCGTTGTTCTAAACCGGAAGTTCTGTGTTACACGGAAACATCAATGTAAGGAACACTTTCCCTTTTGACACGACCATTTTCTAAAATATTTATCTTACGCAAATGGTGCTAATGAGTTATAAAAACATCAAGTTCTCAACCGTGCAAGATGACTTCCTGGAAAAGCAACCCTCCTGGATCAAAACATCGTTTTAAGGAAATAATGTTTTATCCACAAAAGCGATTTGAATGCAGTAAAATTTGGCCTTTGAATATGTGTTTTTAAAGTATGCAAATTGTGGATAGCCTTTTTGGCATGCATTCCATATTCTTTCGCTTAAAAATTATTTTAAAAATAAGGCAAATAAAGGCAAATTTCAAAATAAATAAATAATAAAAAAACTAAACAAACAAACTTACTTCATTACCGCCATTTTACTACAGATTCTTTAATCCCAGGTTATTTTCCACAAATTGTATTCGAGGTTTTGTGTTGTTTGCAACAAAAAAGTTTTGTAGGCTATTTAAACTATAATTGGTTGATTAATTGAATGTTTCCTAACGTCTAGAGACAAATATTTCCGGCATATCCAAAAAATTGTATTCGGAGATTTTTACTTTAGGATTTTTGTCTTGTTTGCTACAAAAGCATTTTGTAGGCTATAGACGGATTGCCAGTAAGCGCTTTTTCCCGCAAAAACTTGACGTCACTTTACAAATATTTGACGTCACAATGTAAAAAGACGCCATTTACACCGATTGAACCGAGGTCATTAGGACAATTCATTCATGAAATGGAATGTGTAATACGTCTATTCAAACTATATCGATTAATTGAACGATGCTTAACGCCAAACGGCTAGTATTTCATGCACGTCCATGAATGATTATGAACCTTTCTTTGTACCAGACTGTTACGCCGATTCGGATTTTTAACGTGCTAGGTTAAAAAAAAGCAGCAGTCCACAGAAGGGCATGCAAATACCTATTTCAATGTCTGTGGTTTGACCAGGCCGGAGAACCCAAGACCTTTCGCACTCGAGGCAAGCACGCTTAACATTACACCACAAAGGCGTTATTATTCAAACTATAAAGCTGAAGATTTATAACATAATGAATAGGTAATGTACACAAGGAGGCGTAAATTAAGTCGATAATTCAGTGGTTTTTATATTATAAAACATTATCGTAGATTCCTTATTGAATTACCTATCCTGCAACATACAACGTAATTATATAATACATGATTGCATTTATAGAATTAGATAAATCATTGCAAGTGTATTATGTGCTGGAGAAAAAAATCTAAAAAATTTGCCATAAGTATAAAGAATCATTATTAAGAAAGGGGAGGGGTAATAAATCAAACAATAATCTTCCTATAATTTATCTTCAATTGGGGTCTTGTTTCGGAACTGACGTTGTGCATATTACCATGATGCAATAGGGTATACTCGATTCGCATGCGATAAGATTTTTTCCGTTACATTTAAAATGTCGGTGTATCTTTTTAGGACTTCTGATGCGTGCACTAATTAAACTGACCTTAAATGGCCGATACATTACGGTTAGTGTCGGTTAGACATGACATATATTTGGTAAGTATTCTTCGTGACTTACATAACAAAAGGCATTATACGTTCGTAAAAACGCACCATTAAATTAAATGAATTTGATATTTTAAAGAACACTGCTATTAGGAATGGGTATTTATTCCCTGCCTTGTTTAACAAAAATGTGAGCTGCGTGATATATTAGATTTTCAATTGTCTTCACTAATCATTCTCTGCACAGGAACTTATTCTTATGTATCTTTACCACAGCTCGGAATTGAAATTCTAATAATCAGAAATTTTGAAGAATCATCAGGCTAAATTTCTATCTGAAAGGTGGTATTCAAATTTAAAAGAAAGAATGTGGAATATAAGCCAGAAAGACACAATCAGCATCTTACATACGTTAATAACAAATTTTCAAATGCCAAATATAACTGCGTATACAATCTCCGAAACAGAGTCTCCTAGCTTCCAGTTAAACCTCCAGTAGTCCACTCTGCCGTACGTGATTACGCCATTTTGTGAGCTTCCTCTCATGGCGGTCATACCTGCTTGTGACGCAATAATTTTTTGACGTCAAAACTATTTTGACGTCACAATCAAGG
>JAULBM010345168.1:0-12395 GCA_032357055.1 Geukensia granosissima | reverse complement strand
CATTTTGTTGGCCATGGTCTTGTCTGTCCTCGACTTGACGATTTCTGTCTGCCCCTTTGGTATCTTCGAATTCCTTTAACAAAGAATCTTATAACTTCAATTCGATATGTGACACTTCTATCAAAAGTGTAATTAAAAAACGAAAAACGTGTGTTAAAAACGGCCAAGGCCATATCATTCAAATGAGACTGGATGAAAATGAAACGTTGCTTTCATCAGTTCAAGTTGTGTTAAAGAATTTAATAAACCTCTTAAGATGAAATCTGGTATGTAATTGAAAGTTACGCATAACCTAAAATGTCTACTAATCTTT
Source organism: Geukensia granosissima (assembly GCA_032357055.1). Taxonomy (NCBI): domain Eukaryota; kingdom Metazoa; phylum Mollusca; class Bivalvia; order Mytilida; family Mytilidae; genus Geukensia; species Geukensia granosissima. The sequence goes on along the minus strand of JAULBM010345168.1, from coordinate 12,082 downwards.
GTTTTATGCACAGAAACATTCAATAATGGTTAGTTCTTCATCATATTTATGCCACTTATATTGTCTGCAGAAAAATCTAGAAAAAAATCGAGAATGAAAAATCTAATTAACATGTTTCGAGACTTGATGATGTTATCTAACATGTCTAAGTGATTCAAAATACTAAAAAAGCTAAAGTTAAATAAACACTTTATGGAAAATTATAAGTCTCCGTCAAACGAAAACTTCGGGTTCCAGACATTAGACACCATTATTTACATCCCACTTTAAGATAATGCCAATGAAGGAGTTCTATATCATTCCAACACACTGTCAATTATCATTGAAATAAACAAGAATATGGAGAGCTCTCCGATAATGGAGGTACAAAGTGTTTAACTGGTCTTTTATTCTCCGTATTAATGACAGGAAGTTGTACTGGTTTACATTAATTAATGATTCGGGTGATCATTTATACGATAATTACACATTGATTACCGATCATCATGCTGAATGAAGCTGTGTTGGGATAATCATGAACGAAAGAGACAATCAATTTAACCCACTTCATATCTAACAAACTATAAAAGGCACTGCTGATAAGGTATTTTTGATACCAGTATGTCGATTTGTTTACTGCCTGGAGAAAATGTAAATTTATTATCATTTAAAGGTTGCCGTTGTTACTTGGTATATATATTTCGGGCTAACTTTAAAACGAATAGACAGGTGTAATAAATATTTCAATAGTCAGACACATTTTTTGTTTTTCAAAGGGTTTTAATCAATCCGTCTCTGTTTTTTGGAGCATTAGTAAATAAAATAAAAAATTACTTATGTTAAATAAATATGGAGTATTTAGGTATGCAATATAAGTACATTTTAAAAAGTTACCTCTCATCAGTAGAACCAAAACGTAGGAAGTCTAAGATGCAAACATAGAAAAAGAAGCACTCAAATCCAAACGAATCTAAATAAATCACGAATCAATTAAAAAAAAATCCCACCTTCTACCCTGCATAAATATACTCACATATGGATTAGATGATCAGTTGTAATATTGAATATTGCTAAACGTTCAGCGGCAAATATTTGATGCATATTTAGGACGAGAGCATATGAATAAATGATGATGAGTGAACCTTGATTTGTAATAGACCGACACGTTGAGACGGATTTATATCGTTCTAGCTCACGAAAGCACCATTCCACAGGAAGACATTCCAGTTTACCCAAACATTACTATGCCCCTGGGTCGACAAGTCTTTGCTCTTACTTCAAATGCTGTGTGCTAAGCGGATAAGCAGGAAATACCAATTTTAATGTCTTTGGTTTAATACGGCCGGAGATCGAACCCACGATCTTCCACAATCAAGGCTGGGGATCGAACCCACGATGTTCCACTCTCAAGGAGAGCACGTTAACCATTACACCTACGAAGCGGTCAGTTTAAGATATAACTCACTTTATCCAGCTGCCAGCTTTTATGTTGCCATCAATAATTCTTGAACAAAGTGATATTTAGACACAAGACATCATATAACAAGCTCGACCTGAGTGGAGTTCAATCCTGAAAAAAACTGTGAAAGACTTGCATGTTAAGAATTTTAATTAAGTTTTGTTTTGTGAAGACATTTCAATGTTTTACTATATTTAGAACTAGATTGTGCATTTATTATGTGTATTATGGTGGATTTGCTAAATAAAGAATTCGGGACCAAAATAAAAAAAAAATGCGGAACTTGTGCTAACAGAATATAAAAACCAGGTATGAGAGAAAGGGGTATGTGGAGTTATTCTGGTGAATTATTGCAGTTTATGATTTTTTGTTTTGGCTTTTATTCAATGAAAACATTTCGAATATTTTCTGAAAATGAAAATGAATACAAATTGCTTTTGATTCAGTAACGTGTTAACCTGAAAGGAAATCGTAATCACAAAATCAAAACATTTGAGTCGATCAGAGTACAGCATTGTTAATTGTTGTTCTTCATCTTGAAAGTTTACTTAGCCATACTGTCGTAATTCAGACCTATAAGTAAAGACACCTGGAAATTCAGGTTTCATGACCATTTTTAGTCTTAAAACTATACTGGTTTTTGTGGATGTTGTAATATGTTTACCCTGTATAACTCCTATAAAGTACACTAGAGGTTCCACTAAAGTCAAATATAGGACACCGAATAACCCATAGAAAATGCGTAGTATATTTGTTTTTTTTTCAATGAATTATTGCACAAAAAAGCAGACATTATCAGCTTCCCTTTCTTCATTGCCTGATAATCTGATAATTCTGTTGTTGTCCAAAATATTTTTAAAATGCAATTATTGATACAGGACTTGAGAATTTTCTTTAAAAAATCAATCTATTTTAATGGAAAAAGCGTTATATTTCATAAAAATTGACTGAATTGTTAGTTTGACGTCATATGCAGGTAAAGCTAGCAATAATTTTTAAAAATACATCAATGAAGGGAAGAAAAAAGATAAAATCTTATTTTGCCTTGGTGGTATTTGAGCGCACCCTACATGAAACACACTAAAACATTAAAATATTCGAACATTAATGATTTTTAAGACAAACTATATCTAGCTTGCCCTACGGTAGATATCAAAGAATCGATTTATAATAATTTTATTAAAACCAATGCTTATTCAAATTCTGTAGATTATTTTTAGGAAATTTTCTTGTCACCATACATTTTAATTTAAAGATCTGTTTTGACAAGAAAAAATGTAAAAGCAATATTTATCAGCTAAAAAGTTTTGTATCCAGTTTCCAATCTTAACTCTTTTAAATTATGAAAATATTGGCCTATCTTTGTCCCAGATTTTGAATTTGAACCTGTGTAGTGGTTGTTGGCGTTTAACGTCCTACACAGCAAATTAATGCTCTCAGTCGGACGGTCCCTGGTGGAACTTTAAAGTATTTATGTACCTTGTCGTTGGAACGATGTTGGTATAATTTGGTCAGGCGGCTATGTTGTGTTTGTAACTTATCGACTTGATGAACTGTCGTTGTGTAAAGATGGCGTCTGTTTGATGACTTTCTGTAACGTGCTGTTTAAGTTGTACTACAACGGCTCTTTTAATGGCCACGGTGCCGAACAGCGCAGACCGGTTCCGCTGTGGAGAGATTTTCATGGCCGCGACCTGAACCTTAGGCTCCGCCTCCTTAAGGAGGTTCAGGTGTCTTCCGCTATATTGGATCGCAAACTTGTGGAATTAACTTTTTCTATAACTACAAATATTAGTTTTAAGAAAGAAAATTCTGATATAAAACTACAAACGAATAAACATATTGTTATTCTTTATCTAATGACATAATTACTTTTTATGCAATTACAGAGGATTAAGTGCTTTTCAATATTTGAGAAAGTAATTATTGCCAGGGTAGGTAACTCAAATGACTTAATTTAATAAAAGATTGCACTACAGAATTATATATTTATTAATGTAGCAAGAAAACGAGATCGGTCATTTTATTTTTTCTTCTTATTTTCTGATAATAAATGATAAAAGCTACCTTTTCCTCTTCTATTTTATGATTCTATCGTTTTATGTACTCTTTGTGGAGAAAAATGCAGTCTCTATATAATCAACAGAAAATAGAGGATTTGGCACAAGCCGTTGCTTGAAAACGAGTTCCTTGGAATAGCACAATATAGGTTATCGTTTCAGTGCGGGAACGATCTCAAAAGATTTTGAATTCAGAAAAATAAACTACAAATGTCTTGTCTGAGACAAAATCTAACAATCTCAGCAAAACTGACTCAACTTTCAACTACATGTATTTTTTTGGAATGAATTGACAAAAAGCAATAAAATTTAAACGCCAACAAACATTTTTTAGAAATAATATTTTATGATTTTATTTTAAGTACTTTTTCCGGAAATAAACGCTTTTCTACGTCACTTCTGCTTTTAAGACCGTTTTCGTCAAACGATATATAAGGCATCGAGGTGTTCCGAAAAGTTTCAGTGCAGGCGCGATCCCAAAAAATTTTGAATGAAGAAAATTAAATAACAAATTTCTTGTTTTTTGAGACAAAAGCTTACAATCCCAGCAAAACTTACTAAACTATCAACTATATTTTGGAATTTATTGACAAAAAGCAATAAATTGAGACGCCAATAAAAGTTTTTAGAATATACATTTTGAGAAAGTACTTTTTAACGGACATAAGCACATTATACATCGATGCGCGACTAAAAAAAGCCTCCTCAATGTTTAAAAATTGACAAAATATAAACAAGGACACTTTTATATAGATTCAATGTATGTTGTGGACAATCATCTCTTAATTCGGTTTAAACTATCAAAAAGGCTATGCATTGCCTAAATAATAATTTAACATCGTTTTAGATAGATTTGCCCTCTGGGCTTGTATAAAAACCTTTTTGTCTTACTTTTGAAAAAAAGGATATTCAGTCTTAACAGTTTAATAATTCGTCTACCGATATTTAATTAATAGTTGTTGGTTGACAAATATTTCATGCATTTTCAGGAAGAGATCAAGTTTTTTTAATTAAATTTATCAAAATTATCGAAGTGGGTGGTGGGACACAACAGGGGAACGGCTTTTGACTGCCACTGGAAAATGGGAGATATAGGTAAGGACGATCAATTAAACCTTTTGCAGCGGCATTAGCCTTCCCTGTTTCGAAAATTATAAAAGGTATCTTTTACGTGTTTGACTGTGGCATTCTCCACATACGTCGTCTACTATATGGACCATGGCCAGGCTTTCAGTATTTAAAATGTTTTAAAAATATGATTTTACTGAAAAGATGACACAAATTCTTCCAACAAGCTTACTTCTATAAAATTTCAGCATTAGTATATTATTCTATATCCATGCTATATAATTGATGAAATAATAAATTGGAAGATAACATCTTCGAAAAAGGAAAATTATACAAGATGTACGTTAGTGAAAAAATTCATTTATTTTAAATTTGCATTATATCTGCCTATAACTGTTTTGCTGTTGTCACAAAAGATTACAATAAACAATCAATCTTTCTGAAATTTCGGGTGGGCCATCAGAAATTCTTAAGCAAATGGATTTACTGGATCACAGTATTTAAAAGAAAGAAGATTCTGCTGCTATACTAGTTTTGAAATTTAGCTTCGGGATTAACATTTTTGGAAGACGAAAATATTCGGATTAGTATACTGCTAAAATATCACCTACTGACCTACTGACAAATGGTGAATTGTGGATCTTTTCCAAATTCAAGATTGATTCAATGACGATGTTGCGTACATGAATGTATATGTCTTTAGCATTCAACCCACAAATACGTGAGATACGTCTTATTACCTGCTTGATTTACGGTCTTGATCTCTGTCCATTGTTAAAGGCCTATAATTTTGGCAATTTTGACTTGACTCCCCTTTTATATGTGAATTGGCAGTTAAATTCTTCTATATTTTCAGTGGATCGAGGTTGAAATTTTGTTAGAAAATGGATGCTTTTAAGCGTGTTAATGTCCAATAAGCTTTATAATTTTCATATTTTTCTAGAGTCCGATCAAGGGGTCAAGAAGTTTAGAATGCTTATACCAGCCGTATGGTCTAAACGGATTTTAAACATCACAGGTTTTGGGATTTCAATTAAGTTAAAGACATCTACAGGTTGAATGAAAAGATCCTAAATAAAACGAAGAACCATTGGTGTATGGAATGTTAATAAGTTCAGTTTGCTCATCATCAGGTAAAGAGTAATATACCTTAAACGGTCTACTTGTAATAACAAGCGCATTACCTGGTGCATTATATTTACACATTTTTATTACATTTGTGAACCTTTTCCGTTACAGTGGCACATTTTGTAGTAAAACTTTTCATAGTTTACCCCTTTCTTCGCTAGATTGAACAGATGCTTGTTTTTGTTGTATTTCAACATGGGTGGAAACAAAAAAAAATAAGATATGAAATAAATGGACACTTATATTACTAGAATCAATATCCGGAAAAAGGAAAACACGCAATTATTAGAATTAAACGTTTGCAAATATAAAATGACCTAAAGCGGGAAAACGTAATGCAGGTGTAGCATTATATATGTTATAAATCATGGTTTGCTCCACACATAAATTAATTATAGGCTCTAATATAAAGCTGTTATTCATTTCATTGCGGAAACAATCTACAGATAATTTCATTTGTATTTTGTTTAGCAAGACATTTACTTTCATTAACATAATAATGCTCGTGTTTTTTGTGGACTTTCCTGGTGGAAGCTTAATTTACCAATCGTTACTACTCGGCTGTATCCGCCTTGCTATCGAAATATCTATTGGAGTGAGCGAGAATGGCCGAATAGTTATGTTAAAGTAAAGTTGCAATTAACGGCATGTAGGCAATCAATAGGTTTTAGCTGAGTATACTTTAGATAATTCAACAATTCCGATTTTACTTTAATTATTATTATTTCATTATTTGCAGAATGATGTATAAGATGAGACCTTGCTGAATGCAAATTGGACATCACTAAATTTTCAGACCTAATTGTTGCCCCCATGGTGATATTTTTGTTTGTTTGTTTGATTGGGGTTTAATGCCACTTTCAACAATATTACAGTCATACCGCGGCGGTCAGTTTTACTGGTGGAGGAAGCCGGAGTACCCGGAGAGAACGACCGACCTTAGGCAGGTAACTGACAAACCTTATCACGTGCATGCGATGCGAGTTAAACGCAACCCATTTTTGTAGCCCATGGTGATAAGAGGAGGCAAATATTAAATGTGTACATATGTTAACTTTTTACATACTCTACATAATAAAAACACATTGTTTTACAATGACGTTATCGTATGAAAAATATCAGTAAAACAGATAACAAGTGAAAGCTTATTCCAAGTCCGTTTGTAAAAAAGTTAAACTTTGAAAATTGAATAAAAAAAGTACTGGGATATAAACCATGAGTATAGTTAATTTGCAGACCAAACCATAAATGGCACTACTGTGGGCCCAATTACTATTAAACCATGCCACTGAAAAGGTCGCACCATAAAAATGTCCGGCCCTAAAGCAGGCCAAGCCAAAAAGCAGGCCAGGTCAAAATGAAGGCAAAACCATAAAGAAGCCAGACAAGGCTAATGAGAACAGCCAACGTTTTAGAGCATGCCGCAAATAACAGCTCAACGGAGATATATCCTAACCCATACCATATATAAAACATCGAATAAACGTGGGAAATAACAAATCTTTATTTTGGCGCCTCAAAGTGTGTGAATATTACATCTGAAAACTCTTAACTATTGGAAAACATTTGTTTGATCTTTCTGAAGTTTAAAAGTAACCTATTAATAATTGGAGTTCACAATTTTCGGATCGAAAATCATCATCAGAAGATACGCTTAAAAGCACTCAATACATTACGGCAAACTGTTGATGATGTATCTATCGGATATGGAACCTTTTACACTAGAGTTAGATACCAGGCAATGTAATCTACAATACAAATATGTGCATGTTTAGAATATTAAATCAAATGTAAGAAGCATATGTGAAACAAAATACAAAGAACGATATCTTTCTCAGATAATAAACACGACTGTTTGTACTTAAAACTATCATTTTTCCTGTTTTTGATATAACGTAGGACATTTATGTCAAGAAATAACTTTTGACGCAGTAAAAGCAACGATGATCAATTCCTAATTTTCTACAGATAACGGCTATGTGACGAGATTTCTGGTAATTCGAATCTGGTAATTCGAATAAAGGTTAAGTTATAAATGAATTTGGCTACTGTAGGATAAAGATAAGCGAGGCGGTTATAGATATGACATTGCCTTAACGATGTTTTAATTAAAAACCAAATTAAGCCAGTTTCTCCAATAATTAACCATTGACTTTAACACTCCGTTAATTTGGTAGATGCTGTTTCATAGTTTCCCTATACGTTTTGAAACTCTGACATATAATAAAAAATATCTATGACTTAGTTTTATCATTCCTGGGATAGAGAGACAACAACGTCGACGTTCATCCCAACTGGCCTTCATTTATACAGAAAGGATACAGTACTTTAAGGTTAGGGATTTCATATGGTTAGTGTTAGTGATATTACAATAGTTATATAAATTAATGTTACATAAATAAGTTCTTTGTATGGTTTCCCTTTACTCAACCTAATAGTTTGAAGGCCGTTGGCTAGAAACGTAGACGTGATTTGTTTTCTTTGCTCCATCTCAGTTTGGTAAATATATAACAGCAGTTATAGTCTATATAGTCGCTTTTAACATTGTTAATCAAGCGAAATCTTGTGTACTAATGCATTACTGGTTAAGCCTAACAATGAAAATAAGTGGGGTTTTTAATGAATTTGTACAAGGATACATTAAAAAATATCATGTAAAAATGATAACGTAATAATAATAAAAAGAGAAAAAGAAGAAAATAAGCGTTGCTGCCCTTCACAAAAACTAATTTGGTATTGAACACCATCTTGTATGACCGCCACGATTTTTGACGATACAGTACCAGTGTTTTTTTTTGATTTTCTTACCGTGTTAATTCAGAGACATTTTCATCCAAAACGCAGAGTAAGCTTGCTTTAGCAAACAATGAGTATTTCATGAAATAATATCTTTATACATGCATTTGATTTTAATATTCTTACATTTATTGTTATGGTACATTTGTGGGTAAATTGCATGCTTCATGACATTATTCTACAGTGTGTACATGTCATTTTCACCTTTGTCCGAGAATTATTTAGAAACAAATTTTTACATTTCTCTTGGAAATAATGTGAATATCGTTATGAAAAATGAAATACAAGTTTCAAGGAGAATCTTCTCAGATTTTTTTTTTAAATTACAAAACCTCCAACGCATGTTTCATGCCCCTCTTCAATATTTCTGTCGTTTTGATAAAGTTTTATGTATTAACATTTTGGAATTTCGGTCACTTAACACACACACTTACTTTTAATCAGGGCGAGTAAGTGTTCCTCACAATGAGTGGTATTCACGCTGCAGAAAAGCACTGGAAAATCTCTATATATTAAACATTCGGTTTCTCTCAGGTTTTGCATAAATGAAATGAGAAATGAATGTAACTTTATAAAAATTTACTCCATATCGTTCCTCTTTAGTCATGTCGAAACTAAAATTATGTAAATTATTTGTAAAGTTATCTTAATTGTTCCTTTAAAGAACACTTTATTAATGCAAATCACGGCTGAAACCATAATTATATCTAACGCAGAAACGAATTTGGATTGTAAAGTACTACATATGAAAGGAATCATCATTACTGAGATAAATTGTTGACATAATAGAAGTTTAGTCATGTTTTAGCAAAATATCTCATTGATACAAATCATCATGTAATTATGCACAAACATGTGTACTTTCTTTATAATTGATATGGAATTCGATTATTTTTAGTAACACAGTGAATGACCGAATACGAGATAAATACTCCAAGTTAATTTTAAATGGGACGAGCGTGGAGCTGGAGTCCCATATTAAATTAACTGACAGTTATTCAAATGATTAAATATTGATACAGAGGTTAATGAAAACCTTGTTTCCTGATTGGTTGCTTTTGATTTTGAACTAGCAGAAAGCAGACTACGAGTACTTTTATCCATGTACAATATTTGATGTACTTTGTCATGATATTTGTGTACATTTTGTACTTTATGTCATTGTCTGTGTTTTGTATGTTTAAATTTGCTTGACCCTCTTGGGTGTATTTTTGCAAATAAAGAATTATTATTACTTTTAACTGTATCTGTTGTAGGTTTTCAGAATCCATCTCAAGTGTTAAATCCATTTCAACTGATTTTCAGTGTGTGTTTTTATTGTTTTATTGTCACACCACTGTCCACAATGTGTCCAGGTTAGGGTAAATGTTTAGCGCCCACGAACTGCCTATCCCCGCAACATACTTAATGCGTCTGTCCCAGTCCAGGAGCCTGTAGTCAAGTGGTTGTCGTTGTTTAAATAAATAGTCATTTTTGTTATTTGTTCACCAATTTATCAATAGATTAGGTCGTGTTTTATGAATACTTTCACATTTTGTAATTTGACGGCCTTTATAGCTTCTGTGATAGTATGTACTCCGGTACATTATTGAAGACCGTAATGGGACTTGTAGAGTTTTAATGTGGATTGTTATTTGGTGGATGGCTGTCTCACGGACAATCATGTCAAATCTCATATTTTATAGTGTGTGCGCGAATACGCAATCTTACTTCCAATTTGCTGATTCAATAACGACAACCTCTTGACAACCTTATATGGATTCAGTGCCCCCTTCTGTAGGAGGTAAGATATTTATAGATTATCGTTGATCTTCTTTAGTTTACTAGATCGATTATCTTCATCGAAACGTTTACGTTGAGTTCGATATGAAAACTCAGGTAAATATGACTAACGATAGCTTTTACAGCCATATAACATCGTTCGTTTGACGTTAAAGAAGATCTGAATAAACGATTATTTTCTTTCATATCAGCCTAGTCGTTAGATATTAGAATTATCAAGAAAACACATCAACAGCGACAATTCCCGATACAGAGTCAATCCGTATTAATTCTATATACAACTCCTTTTCAAGATTAGACTTAACAATTATAAACAAGAGCTTAGAATTTTGTAAGTGTCAAATAAAAAATCCAAACTATCCTTTCAGTTTATTCCTGACAGCAGACGCAGATTGCCATTTTTCAGAAATTAGTTTGGAACACATGGCATATTAATTCTTTCAGGGAAAAGCAAAATATGCCACGAGTTTTACTTTAAAAGAATGTTCAATTTGCAAAGCGGTATTATTCACTGTAGTTTGTTTGTTTGTTTCAACAATGTTTCAATCATATTGCGGCGTGGAGGAAGATGGACTACCCGGATAGAACCACAAACCTAGGACAGGATGTTCGAGATTTCTTTGATGTTATGGGTATGAGGGCGAAGCTCTTGTACTAGGAGTTGATTTTAGCGCATGCGCGAGCAAAAGCGCGCCATTTTCCCCGCGCTTTTTGGTTTTTTTTGGTCATATGGTATGGATGTTTGATATTTCTTTGGTGTAATAGATGTGAGGGTGAACCCCTTGTACTAGAATACTTCTGCGTATGCGCGAGCAAAAGCGCGCAATTTTTTTCCCGCGCTTTTTGGTTTTCGGGAAAAGTCGGGTATGTTCGTGGATGTTCGAGATTTCTTTGGTGTGATGGGTATGAGGGCGAAGCACTTGTACTAGGAGTAGATTTTTGCGCATGCACGAGCGAAAGTGATGTTTCCCGCGCTTTTTTGTTTTTTTCGGGAATACTCGGTTATTTTCGTGGATGTTCGAGATTTCTTTGTTGTTTGATAAAAGTTTGATAAAGATATATATCTACTATATACTTGTTTATGGTGTGAACTATGAAAGACAAACTTGTCATTCAATCACATTTTTCGCCCAAGAATTTGGCTAAAAATGAAGAAAAAACAATAAAATCTTTTATTCTATACCGTTTGCATAAAAGGAAAATCCTTTTTTATAGTTAAATTGTAAATGCTTTAATGTGAATATACAAAGTAATTACTTAATTTTATAAAATTTTATACAATTTTGTTGATTTTGATATAGATCGCACAAAAACATAAAGATGCATCAAATTGTGCTTCTGGGGGATGCTACTGACCCAATCAACCCAGCCCCCTGTTCATATATTAAATGTAATGATCCATTATGCGAGTGTTTACTATCCATGGTAGAAATCCAATGAAAGTAAACACTAGCATAATAGATACAAGCACCTGTGATTTTCAACGCTCGCTTTTAAGGTAGCACCTTCCTCATATTATTTAATAAAAAATATATATGTAAAAATACAAATAAAAAAACTATGAAAAGTCGATGTCATGTCTTTGGAAATCCAAATGGCGGCTATCATATGACCGGGAACTGTGGAAAAAAATGGCGAGAAAATATAGTGATGTCCCTTGAAAACAACTACAAAAATGAAAAGATCGCTCGCGCATGCGCAGAAGTCTACTCCTACTTCAAGGGCTTCGCCCTTATACCCAAAACAACGAAGAAATCTCGAACATCCACAAACATACCCGAGAATTCCCGAAAAAAGAAAAAAACGCGGG
>JAULBM010345157.1:0-12395 GCA_032357055.1 Geukensia granosissima | reverse complement strand
TCACGTGCGATGCGAGTTAAGCTCAACCTGTTTTTGTATGGTACAAAGCCAGGCAAGAACTCACGCCGTATAGGTGATAGGCTACAGTGATCTGTACAGGTAAGTTTAAATCAACAACCTAGATCACTCGGCCACCCAGGCCCCGCCCCATGTTACACTCAATGTCCATAAATATTAAACAACTATTATGAATTACTTCAAGGATTTCACATACATTTGCATTTAAAGAAATAAAATACAAGGACGCACTGCTAAATTTGCTGCTAAATGAGAAACAACTATATCATATGGTCAAATTTGTTTGAAATGCGTGGATTTCAGGTTTTAAAACGAGTTGGACTGAACTGGACATCCAGAAATCGTTGTAATTTTTAGCCGTTTCATTGATGCAAAAGCATTTACTATCGGTACAACTTACGTATGGGGAATGGAAAATGCACAAAATCGATACAATCGTTTTATGCTTGGCATAAACATCGATTTTAAATGTTGCAGTGTTCCCCCTTTGACAAGGGTCGTTGTAATGATATATGTAATGAAAATATTTTCCATCGGAAGTGCCACGTATGAAATGATAATATAAAAACGTAAGAAGTTTTGATAATTCAAATGCCATCGAATGTTTTTACACTTCAAGATTTTGGCATCAGACAAAAACTCTGTCTTAATCTGACGCAAGGAGTTTATACTCTCTATGAGTTTGAGTCTGTTATCGGACTGGTGAATACTCAGCGGCAACGCTACAAGCATCAGCTATTTATTTTCTTAATCAAAGTATGCCACTCTAACGCTCAAGATCGCTTCAAGTCAGCAAGCCATTACATAACCAATATGGCTGGTCTCCGTTTGATATTGGAATGTGAGTTCTACCCGTGTCAAACAATTTAAAATCATTTTTCAGGATCTTAAGAGTAAATGAAAACTGATAACTAATCCAGTTAATGTTAATATAGTAATAGAGTAGTTTTGTGTTGATGCAGAATTTTCTTGAGCATGATTATCATTGAAAACTTCTCCATCATCTTCGACAACTATCCACTGTTCATCTTTATTACTTTTCTCGGAATGTTCAACTTGATCCTGAACATAAGGACTTTTAATATCTGTCATTTTGCCTTGGTTGGGGCACCCTAACCACCATGTGGCAACTGATCTCGGATAGGTTGCATCGACCTGACAAGGAAATGGAAAAAATATTTAACACGAGGTAATACTAGCATCTTTATGAAATACACAAGATGTCCCGAAATTGTGGTCATTCTTGAAAAAATCGGTCTTGATAAATGAAATGAACTAGAGCGACACAGATATACACACGTTTCACAATCATAAGTATACATGACTAATATATTTATTGGTAGTAATGAAATGAATTAAAAACATAATTCTATATGCGACACAAAAGCAATAACTTTTCAACCAAAAAAAATATCATCATTAGGTATGGATATATAAGATGAAAAGTCCTTTGAAGCATACAGTGCATGTAATTCAACTGGAAAATGGAAAAAATCAAGAGTCTTTGTAAATAAGATGAAAAGAGGGAGAGTCCGAATACTAAGATAACAAGGATTGTTGACTTGCAGAATTAACGAAGAAAGGATGACATTCAGTGTAAATTATACATTCAAAGCTTTTTTGCTCATTTAGTGAAAGACGAACTCATGCATGAAACAACATGTTTGTATGTCGTCAAGTTTAGTTTTTATAGTAAACTACATAATATAATCAGCATAAAATGCATTATAAATCCGAACAACCATTACCTATATTATAAAATATACTGCAAGGGAAATGTGTAGGTAAACCACATTTATATTAAATAAGGACTATATACATGTATTTAAATGACAATGTACCACGATTTTGCCTTTAAGTTGTTACAGCCAAATACATATTAGGAAAACAAATAATCCAGTCAAAAGTCAAATATTCCTTTGTGATATGAATCATATCAGTGTAGGTTTTCGTTTTTTCCTCCAAGGTACTCTGCGACACTCTTATATTGAAAATGTGAACTGTGTGGTTGCTATTGATGATTTATATGAGAAAACAAGTTAATTTTTCATTCAGATATTCAGGTGTGGGACTAGCTAACATTCATCTTTTAAATGAACTAGTAGTTCATAGGCTCTCTTAAATTGTCAAAAACCTTCGAATATTCTTTCACTCAAAAAATAAAGAAAACTACACAGCATATAATATTCAAATTACCATTTTACCTTAAGTACCGGATTCAACGACATTCAGATTAATTTTAGGGTTTTCTAGTGCATTATTTTGGACGTCTACCAGACTTTATTTGTTCATGATTATAATGTCTTTCTCAGTTTTTAGTTTTTGCCATTTGTAATTTTGATTGGGAATTCCAGCATTTTTCCGCTGGTTGAGTACAACATATTAACTACTCCTAATACAAAAAGGTAATAAGAGAACAAAAAGTACTTTTCCTTTTTGTAAAATTGTATTTGTCTCATCCCTAATGTCTCATGATGATTATTACTTCACACACATAGACATAGGTACATGTAATCTGCGATAGATGATACCTATAACAAGACAAAGCCATGAGGATGTATTCACCATTAAAAAACAACTTGGTGGGTGGATGGTAATAGGCAAATCGTAGATTTTTCTGTGTTTTTCTAGGACTTACTCTTGTATAATAGATGGGTACCATAGCAAAATATAAACCGTCCGGAATATACATGAAATATTTGACACTGGGCGTTAAACAACATTCAATCAATCAATATGTTTAATTTAATAAATCCATACTTTACAGTAAAGAATTGTTCCGTTAATGACCAAACGGATTGGTACATTTTGGTAAAATTTACAATGTTGTATCAAAATGCAAAATCATGTTTAAAGTCACAGCGTCCCTTTAAAAGATCAATGCCTTAAGAATTAAAGGGTATGTCTTAAATCTTAATTTTAATACACAAAATTACTATTATCACATTTAAAAAGACACTATTACACCTGATCAAGGTAGAAATACGCTGGGGATAAGATGACAATTTAATGGAAGAAAAATTAGTCCAAGGTAACATGAGAATAGCTGGATAAAGAAGAGCTGATAAAGTATAAACTCACTCTGTCAATGGAATTATGTGGCACAATAACTGATGGCTAAATTAGGGTTATTAAATTTTAACCCGTACAAAATTGGAATGACAATCAGTTTAATTTAATAAATTCTTAAAAGTTTTATGAATTTCAAAAATGATCTAGAAGAAAAATACAATGTAATCTAAAACTTTTATTATTATTTTTATTCTCAATTATATAAATGCAATAAAACCATCAAGAGAATTCAATTTCTTTGGACAAATGTAAGAAATGTAATTTGTCTACATGTTGACAAAGAAAAGATTTTTAACAGATATTAAAATATAAATTATTATGAAATTACATTATGTGCACCTTGTGTTGAAAGGCATCTTTATACGTTAAGTACCGACAAAATGATTTTAGGTCATACTATAACGTTCTTTGGTGGGGGTACCCGTCTCAGATAAACGATAAAAGAAAATTATGATATTAATAAATCAAAAACTATGCTAATGCCAAACCTAACACGAAAAAAGTTCAAGGCTTGAAAATTGGTCAGTAACAATGAGGTCAGACAACAATGCAATGGATTTTTTGTCTAGTTCTTTTGAGTTAATATAGTTTGTAAAGTATTTTATATGTATAGACTAAATAAACCTACATTCTCGTATTTGTTTGGGGTTATTACGTTTAACAATGTGGGCTATATCTTGAGCGTCTACATTATTGGTTAAAAAAGACAAATATCCCGAGAGAACCACCGATCTTAAGCAGGCCACCGAAGTGTTCAAAGTGTAAATGTAGTGCACCCGTTTGCATTATACTACAAAATCACACCAAACTTTTAATGAATAAAAATTATAGGTAACGTTGATCGTTAATTTTACTCACAGTAAATAGATGGTCGTTGTATCTGTAATATTGGTCCCCACTAAAGAAATATGTCCTTCCGTTTTCCCATTTGAAAGCTGCCGTTATCTTTGTTGGCAATCCTCTCCAAACTGATACAGGTCTGGGATACCCATACTCAACTCTCCGTCCCGAGTATCTCCAGTAGTATCCCCCTAAAATTATCTCCAAATATCCAAAAATGTTCTGAACTGAATGGTAATATGCAAATACTTATCAAAATAAGTTTTGATTCGTAATTGTCATATGAGGGACCACTATAATTGCATTGTTAACAATACTTTCTATGTTGTATCACTACAACAGTTACCAAAATAACAGGTGCCCATAGTGGAGCAGAAGTTACCGACCCTTCTGGTGCACATAAACGCACCCTGGTTTTTGTAGGGTTCGTGTTACTGCAGCTTTAGTTTTCAGTGTAATGTGGTGTTCTATGTTTGTCTTTGTTGGCCATGGCTTGTCTGTCTCCCAACTAAACGATTACTGTTCTGCCCCCTTGGTATCTTCGATTGTTTTAGAATTAGACTTTAATCCTCAAATTCATAAATCAAATGTAAAAGACAATTCTAATTTAAAACACTTCTGTCTGTTTGAACAATAGGTATTCGTTGATTAAAATTGAATACAATTATTGAATTGCAGTCGTTTTTCTTTTCAAAATTGAGATTTTCATCATATCATCATAGATCATTTTATTACCTTTAAAGAAATAAGTTTTTCCATTACCACTCCAAACAACAGCAGCATCAATCCCAACAGGAACACCTTGGAATCCAACTGATATCTTGTTCGGACCATAAATTCTTTTGGTGTTTAAAAATTTCCAATAAACATCTCCCTAAACAAATGGTAAAGTTGTTCAGAAACATTGAAATCATCAATAGAGCAAAGTATCCACCCCTAATCGAATAAGGTATATGGCAAATATAAAAATCTCTCGATTGAGTAAATGGGCAAAGAGAGATAATATGTTCTCCTGACTTGATTAAGCACATGACACCAATTGTTAAAGTTGAAGAAGTTCCATTAAATTTTTGAAATTGTTGATGATTTAGAGAATCAAAATTGTCTTTATTTTGAATAATTTGGAATCCATATATTAAGCAGTTATTACAGCTTGTCTACATTACAGTCATTATGTTCATTTTAGGACAGTGGTTTTTAATGCTTTCCAGTAGTTGGATTAATGAAGTCTTAAACAATACCAAACTACAATATCAATAAAACATTAAAATGGAGAAAAATGACATCTTAAGTTTAAAACATCCAGTATTTTGTATACGTTTTCTCACATCAACAGAAATAAAAGTGCGCGAAGAATATACGTGCTATTTTGCCCATTTGGAATATAGTGTCTTACCTTGAAGATATACGTATATCCGTTGTCCCATGTGATGGCGGCATCAATTGGTCCTTCAACACCCCTGAAGTCCCAGGAAATTCTTCTGGGATACCCTCTATCAATACCGTACCTTGTCAAACGATAATGGTGTTTTCCTGTAATTTAAAAAAATAGAATTCGTATATATCTACGCTTAGGGAAATTATCGGCATATAATCCTTGTCAAACTTAATCTGCCAATATAACCAATTAAGATCAATTTTCATAAACAATATATTAAGGAACCATAAAAATATATTAAATAACAACACCCATACAAATACTCATTTTTACACAGCAATACATAACAACTATAGCAATATCCGAACTGTAAAGATACTATTATTTTGCTAATAACCCTGTTGGCTGTGTTCAAAACGATTTAGTTCCGCAAAATATTAAGATGAAATGGAACATATTTCAAGGCATATATCTGTTTTCAAATTGTCAATAAATTTATTTATTTGAATTTCATACTACATCCCAACATAATGCAAAACATTTGATTTATATTGAACAATACTTAACAAGGAACCATTCTTACCCTTGAAAACATGGGTTTGTCCATTTTTCAATCTGGTGATGGCATCTATATCTGAATGTTGACAAATGTATGGTATCTCTTCAACTGGACTATTGGTTGAAGTTGTCTGTCTCTCCATAGTCTCCATAGTCGTGGGTTTCGGTGTATTCTTTGGTGAACCTTATCAACAAGACAAAAAGACATAAACAAAATTTCAACATTGCGTGTTTATATTATTATGTAGATTCGTGTGTATAATACAAAGAGGTACTGTGAGTAGTTATTATAATAAATGATACCCATTACCATTTGGTGTATAATGTTTTCCCAACATTTGTAAATATGTATAAATCTGAAACTACTAGTCAACTATTGTTTGCTTTTATTTCAATGCTAAACTCCTGAACTTAAGAATAGGATTCGAAAAGTATCACAAGTATTAGGATTTGGCTTTCTATTTCAATTTGTTGGAATGAGAGAACTTGGGTTTCCTTTGTTTAGGTTTCTCATGTGTCTGATTAGAGGTTGTCTCTCCAAATAGGAATAAAGCATTATTAAATACACCATATTTACGCAACATTAGAAGACTTTTATAATGGTTTGCGCTTAATATTACGGAATGATAACCCCCAAGATTTGCCATGGGAAACCCCAAACATCCTTCCAGTCGAAACGTAAAAGAGGAGGTGCAAAATTGCACTATAGGCAATACCGATTCAGTGTCAGTTTCATAAAATTGTACCTAGAAGTATTAAATGGAAGTGTCATAAACGATGGGAAACTTAACCGTAACACAGGAACTTATGGGCCCGATTACGCTTTAGGAATTATAATTTACCAAACAATCGACGCTTATTGTATTCAACCATCAAAATAAAGGAAATACAAGTACATTATATAACAGTATAACAACATAGTTTATCTTTCAACTTTTGTCGGATCATTTATCACTCGATATACCATTGCAACAATAAGAAAATTGATTTTCTTATTTATTAGAAATAAAGTAATACAGTTTTTGTATGAAATTTGAATATCTAATTCCGTGAATTGGTATTTAGCTCTTATCGTTTAGTCGATCAATTTCTTATATCAGTTAACGAATATTTTTTTCTATAAAATTATTCTAAAAATGAAATTCTTACCATATAGTGCTTGTATAGCTCCAATATCATCTCTGTCTAATTTGAATGAAGGTGTATAGCCTTTGTAAAATGGTGCCATTAATGCTTTATAGATGTTTGAATGTGCAAGGCCTAAGGAATGTCCGAATTCATGCACAGCAACTTGAAAAAAGTCAACACCTAGAAAAGACAGTACATGCAAAAAAAGAATAAGAATAAAAGACAGTACGTGAAAAAAAAATCGGAATAAAAGATAATAAATGCGAAAAATATCAGAATATTAGAAAATGGCCATTAAATAGTGGCCAAGTCGGGAATTAAGGTCATAGGTTCGTTTTGTGTTATATGTTTTGTTACATCTTCATTTTTGAAAATATTCAGATAAGAGAGGTATTATTTTACGCATACACGTTTCTTTTATTTGAGGCAAGTAAGAGCTTTCACAGGGAGTGATTTTCCATCCCTGTTGAAGGCTTTGTGGACACCTCTAGATTCGGAAATTATTTTTAATATTTTTTAAGTAATTTTATTTTTAGTCGAAGCATGCACTACCAAATTTTTGAAATAATTATTTGACATGACCAGTCGATTTACCAAAGACGTTTTAATAGCAGACGGAAAAAGAAATAAGATTTTGCAAATCTCTTGGAATAGGTTTTCATAAGAAATTTGCCGTAAGGACTACTATGGACTTGCGATATAAAAATAATTTGTCAAATTTATTAGTTTACATGTTTTTAGGGAAAACTACAAAAAAGTTTTTACCATCAGGTACGTTGATAGTCCAAGGTTCATCATCATCAAAATGGGCATCTCCACCGAATTGAGGAAAAAACGCATGCGCTAAAGTTTGGCCTTGACCATCAAAGGGATTATTGTCCCCATGCCAATGCCTTTCAAATCTTATATCAATATCTACTGTTCCTGTCTCCATTCTATAAAATGTGAGTGGAGAGACCTCGCTCCAAATCTAAAAAGAGAAAAATTTGGACTTTGACTATTAAATATTAAATAACCTTCAATATCTGAAATTAATTCGTGCGTGTTATCAAGAAAGTAAAAATGAAATATGAATGTTTTTCATTTTTATGTGCTAAAATTTTCCATAAATTACATTAAAAAAAGTCATTGTTACTTTTGTTGCTATGTCATGGAACAGTGTATACTTTTTTGTCATTTGCACTGTTCAGTATATAACACACAGAAGCAAAATATTTTTATAGTCTACGGCACGTCACGTTCAGCTTTATATAGATTCGGATTTTGAAGAAAGATTTAAACGATCTCGAAACAATAGCAGTTACCGGGTCACTGTCTAGAAAAGAGTTCCGTGATTTCCTGCAATATTCCTTTGCGCAGATAAGCGTACGTAATTATACACTTAAATCCATTGAACATGCTGATCAATGACTTTTCTTGACTCCTCTATTGCCTCCTTACACTGTTATCCAAACAAAAACTTCTCAGATCAATAGCAATAAGAAAGCATGGATTTTCAGGATATGTTTGAGCGACATGTGATTAAAAATAAACAATGTGAGCTTTAGGCTCTATCAATGGTTTTAATCTTTGTTTTCATTTGTTTAATTATTCATATGTTTTATTGACATTGTCATCTCTGACTTACATCATAGGTGAATTTGCAATTCATTCATTTGTCTTGTCTGGGGCAAATTTTTAAAGCTTTCTGTTCCTAGTTTTCTTATTCGTATATCTTTTCAGCAGAAGATTCTATCTATTTCTCCATTTAACTTACCGCTTAGGTTCTATTATAATTAACTTACCGCTGAGGCTCTTTAAAAGGTAACATACATACCTAGGCCCTATGTGACTTACCGCTAACGCTCTATAATAGGTGACTTACCGCTAACGCTCTATAATAGGTGACTTACAGCTAACGCTCTATAATAGGTTACTAAATGCTAAGACTCTTATAATGGGTAACTTACATCTAAGGCTCTATAATAGGTATCTTACCCTTAAGGCTGTATAATAGGTAACGTACAGCTAAGGCTTTATAACAGGTTACTCACTGCTAAGGCTTTTTAATAAGTGACTTA
This sequence comes from Geukensia granosissima, assembly GCA_032357055.1. Classification (NCBI taxonomy): domain Eukaryota; kingdom Metazoa; phylum Mollusca; class Bivalvia; order Mytilida; family Mytilidae; genus Geukensia; species Geukensia granosissima. Next base: position 3,341 of record JAULBM010345157.1, on the reverse strand, counting down.
CCTTTGAGGCTCTATAATAGGTAACTTATGACTGAGGTTCTATAACAAATAATTTACCACTGAGGTTTAATATAGGTAACTTACCGCTAAGGCTCTTCTATAGGTAACTTACCGCTAAGGCTCTTCTATAGGTAACTTACCGCTAAGGCTCTTTCAACCTCTCTATCGACATCTGTCTTGTTGATTTTTGTGCCATATTTTGAAATTCTATATGATAATTCTGTTTTTGACCATTTGCTCCCTAAAAAGAAATTAAAATAAAAGCTCTGAAAATTTCTGTTAAAGATAAGTGTAAAATGGCTCCTATGGATATCTGTTAAAACCCAAGAATTAAATATATGAAATACAAAAGAGCTGTACAGTAATAAGCAAGCAAACAGATCATGACAGATGGAAATCCAACATCTGAAAAAAAAAACGCCGAAAACGATACCAATTCAATGTGTGCAGGTAATTTAAAATAATTCTTCTTAAGTTCCATTTATCTATCTTAACGAGCGTATTTTATCAATTATGAGGAATTGCAAAAAGATTAAGGTTGACGAAAAAAATAGAATTAGATATGATAGATTGATACATAAACATTTACCATGTAGAGCGTAACGCTTTTTTCTCCTGGCATTATCAGACGTTCCAACATCATCTTTTACACCACATCTCGGCCTCTTCATCATTTCTTGTGTTGCAGTGTCAAGCACACCTGGAGAGAAAGGTGATGGTCATTAGCATGATTAACAGGTGCTATGAACACGTGTTCAGTCGTTTGTAGGCTAGAGAGATGACCTTCTAATATTTCTTGTCTGGCATAAATAATTGTGCCAATTTATTGTTACCGTTTTGTTTTATTCTATTGTTATGAAAATGAAATGATATTGGCTAAATGTCAGAAAGACTGCAATCCAACGAAGAAAAACACGGAATTTACAAATCTAGAGGTTTCCAAAAGGCCTTAATTAAGGGTGGAATACCACTCCTTGTGAAAAATTCTAAATCGCCCCGACTAAAAAATCGTGTAATAATGGCCATTTTAAATTTAGATAAAACTAATGACACTTAACTTATGAAGAAGCGTATACATAACTATTATCCTAAACTGTATATTTTCTATAGTAAAATGTCTTTATACCAACCGAAAGTTGTTATTTATTTCCCTTAATTGAATTTAAAAACTTATGATTCGAAAAATGTTTAATTCGATGAAAATTGTTTCTTTTAAGTACTATTGTTACTTCTAAGTACCTTATCTAAAATTGTCCTAAAAATTAGTTAAAAAATAAGAGTAAAGTTGATAAGATATCAAACAAATGTATTGACGCTATGTTATACAATACATTTAATTGTATGATTGGTCTGCATAATTGATTGATAGACTATTGCGTCCAGGACGAGAACAAGTTATCAAATAATACATAAATAGGGTGTGCTGGGGATCAGGAGCGGGGAAATTTCTTGCCACATGACGCCAAATTTGTACTGTTTGGTTATAATTTAATTTAAGCAACTTGTCCCAAAACGACCAGTCATTAAGGGATGTTGCAAAGGGGGTCAGGGTCAGTAGAATTTTCTTGCCACCTTAAGCCAAGTTGGTGCTGTTTGGTTAGGGCGGTAATTTTAGCCTAATCAACTGGCAATCAACGATCACTCATTACGAGCTTTTGCTAAGGGTTCTTTAACGTGCTTGAATGCAGCATTAGAAACATTTTTTCTCCTCAAAAATGTCTGTTATGAAGCAATTAGTATGTTTGATTTCGAATTATTTTACACAATTTTTCATGATGTAAAATCATGAACATCGTGTCAAATGCCAAGCTATTTTAGATAATTATTTGTTTCTAAGATTAAACTGTATACGTTTTTTGAATCCGAGAAGTATTAGTTGCATACTTCTTTGACCTTTTAACCTTTTAACCAATGGGTCGGTAAAAGGGTTTTGAAAATCGCTTTCAGAGATTAAAAATATATTTAGCAAGTAACGTTTGATACGTTAATAAAACATTGGTCTGGATAGTACACGTTTGAAATTGAGAATGCTAAGACAAAAACCCTTAAAAAATAAAAATAAATAAAAACATTGCCGATCAGTTGCGTGAAACAATTGGGAAAACTGAGAAATGAATACGATCACGTTATATTTGCTAAACATGGGAGTGCATTTTAAATTAAATTATTTTTGTTTTAAAATACAGAAAATGTGGTCGAAGGGGCGTAGCCGTGATTTACTACAGATTTCAGGCATTAAACCTTTCAATGTATATAAGCAGATAAAAGTCGGGAAAAAAGAAAAATACATAAAGTGAAATCCCCTCCCCCACTCTGCTTATTTACGTGCATTTGGTTATGATTATTCATTAAAGCTTACTTAAAATCATACACGCTCGTAAGTCAAGGTAGAGGAAACTCAGATTTTGTTGTAAAAGGACACCTTAAATACTATCGTTTTTAATAGTCTTGGCCTACTGCTGTAAAGTTTTTAAAGATAAAGCATTGAAAATCTTAATATAAACCAATTTTGAAAATTCGTCTATGTAGCTTGTGCCAACGAAAACAAAAGTGGGAAAAACTAAACCCATGAAATATATATCATATAAACCACACCAAACTTAAACATGTCGGTGTTAGCCTTTAATATTTTTCTTCCCATAGTCGTTAACCTTAAGATATTAAGACGAGGTTGTCTTGTTAAGAAAACATGCATCTAATTGGATGTCATATTAGCAATTTTATTTGTTTACAAAATCACTTAAAATAGAATCTATTTTCTAGAACCACACAGACGCTGGTAATGAGTTTCTATTGTACGTTTTAACGGAGTTTTCATATCATGCACCAAGAAATTATATTTCCCACTACCAAAGGCGTCATTGATATACACTGTATGTGAAGAAATATGAACTGGATCTATTAACCCAAGAATCTCAAAAGGTTACTACAATCAGAAATTAATTTTATAAATCTATTATAGTTTAAAAAATTGTTTATGTCTCGTTCTTAAAACAGCTGGATAATTTCAAAACACGCAATGAGGGTCAATGTCTCGATTTGTTCCTCCACTGTTTTTTTCTGTGTTACTCTTAAAGGCGTCTGTGTTCATAAGCTTGTGTTAGGTTTTATTCTTTCATATAGTAACTATTTTTGTCCAAGTAAAGTTTCTTCGATCTCCTTCTTATCCTGTTTGGTATTGCTAATACTTGAGGAGGTTTAAAGATAAAATGTGTCAAGAAATACCAAGGGGATTTTCGAGGAAAAGGGAAATATAAAGTACTGACAGACAAACTCCGGAGAACAACGAGGACAAGACCAAAACGACAAAAACACAACACTAAAAACTAAAAAACAAATGA
>JAULBM010345146.1:0-12395 GCA_032357055.1 Geukensia granosissima | reverse complement strand
GGATAGTTTGACCGCCGGGATATTTATGTAGTTCATGGTGGCATAGGACGCGCTAATAGAATTTTATTATTTGTAGGGAACGCGGTGAGTAATAAAAGAAATATCGCGAAAAATTCGTGTCCACTTTGGGTGTGAACTCGAGTATAGGCCGGTTAAAAGCCACGTAAGACGTCGACCCGCCTTTCAAATTTTACCAAAGATAGTAACAGAGCTCATTTTGGTTTGAGAATCTGCATTTTGTCTCAAAAGTTGTATTCGTAAATTTTCTACATATACAAAAATTTTAACCGTTAAATCTAAAAATTTCTCAAACCAAAATGCTCTCTGTTTATATTTACATCTGGGAAAATACAGTAAAATTAAAAATCATATATCTATTAAATATTCTTAAACTTACGATATAATAGGTGGTTCAATGTTATCAAATATAGAAGCATAAGATTTTGAACGGTTCTTTCAGTAAATATACTAGATAAATTTATCAAATTAGTACATCGGTTGATGTATTCTATACTAAGAAAATGTCTTTTATGACCTCATGTTTATCTATACGAGGGAACAGTCTATGATAACAAAAAACTGTATGTATACGTGCATCCTCGTAGATCCGACTGTAAAAGGATATATTTTGACTCTCTTTTGAAAATATTATATAATTCAACAAGCGATATTATTCCTAATTTACACACCAACTGATGTCTACCATTGTCTTTAAATATTATATAGTATTATTATTTAATAGAAGTTCCTTGAGGGAATAATCGGTAGGTTGTTTAACACGTTTATTGCGATTACCATGCTGTCAATGCTTTACACATAATGTTTTTATTAAGACATAGAGGCTAAGCTGCTTCTGATATTTTACTCGAATTTCCCAATTGTTTATGTGATTGTCCATGCTATTTGAATAACTTTGAGTTATTGGACTTTTGAAGTAATCATTTGAACATTTTGTGTTTTCGAAAACGGTAAAAATGTTCGATGATGTCAATTAGAAATTTAAATTAAAAATTTCTACCGTTAGCTGAAGATTTTCCTGTACACATCTGTCATTTTGGGGCATTGCACGAATATCTTCGTAATCGTAGCCTCGGAGAGAAGTGGTATGAATATGGCCCGGTTTGCGGGCCAAATGTGATGCGGTCAGACTGTTAACATATGCGGATGTTCATGTGCATGAGATCTAGTTCTGAATACCCAGCCATAGATCTTCTTTTGTGGTAGGAAAACGAAGTAAAATGAATTTCAAAATTAACTTTCAACAACTCTAAAGACTTTTTATTCTTGTTTTAAACTACATTTATTCCAATCTGAAATTACTGTAAAATGAAACGTCACAATGGGATATCTGACGTCATCATAACAAGAGCAGGTGTACACAGCCGATATGCCTTTTTGAGACATTTTTGAAGATTCTGTACACTTCATTATTGAAATAAATACAACCAAAGGTCAGTTTCTTCAATCACCACACCTCTATTTTGCTGTTATGTATTATAAATCTACTGATCAAAGTTTCAGCGGGTAATCAATATGGCCGCGATAAATGGCTACTACTTCGTTCAGAGGCTACTTTACCGGATTTTATGACGGAAATGGCCGATGTGATCAGATTGACAGTCAAAATGTCGTCTGGAAGATTCGCCTCGTTGAATGAGGACCAACTTCAACAAATTATGGGTTAAATATCTAATCTGGAAAAAAAAACAGAGAGAGGGAAAGCTATGTGAATTGCTTTATATAATCTCCACTTTATGTATGTACATGAACGAAGGTGGAAGTTTAATATAACAAATAGGTTCGGTCCATATACTTTTCTGGGTGACTCACCGGTCCATAAATTGCATATGACCCAAGGTGCCATGAACTATTTGTTAAATATATAGTCTCCTTTTGTTTGTTGAAACGCATATTTCTTGATAACCATGGTATATTAATAGCTTTTAATATTAGGAAACATCATGCGACAAAAATAGAGATCTTTAGATTTATAGGCTATCTCCAGCAGTTCTTTTTTTCACCAAAATGAGAGAAATCTCTTTAATAATAATAATGAAAAGAAAAATAGTCAACCGCTTTCAGTTAAGAATACATGAAATTCTTTTTTTCCCCTCAGTTGGTATACATTTACTTCAATCATCTGGAATCAAACATGCATACACTTTTCAGATAAAGTGAGCGGTTATTCCTCCCAATCATATTTGAACAGAATATAAAAGTGCAAATGTCTTTCTTGAATTCGTAGAATGGTTCTTTGACAACTTGTACGCAGTAAAAAAACACAGAAAATGGGAGTATATCTGTGTGCATGGTGTTGAAAAAAAACAGAAATAAAAGGCTGCTTGCTTAGCGTGGAATTAGCAAATACCAATTGGTTTGACCAAAAACTGAAGCACTCGAAGCGAGCACGCTAACCAAAACACCGCCGAGGCGGTACAACGTTTTCAAAAATCTCGATAAACTCATAAATTGTATACTTTCCACCTATTTTACAACAAAGCCTGGGAAACAACTGGATTATCAAGGAAGAGACAGCCAAATGGATGCCAATGGATTTAAAATTTTAAAACTGAAATCAAACCCTGGGGCGCCTTCCATTTACGTTTCGTACCGATTGTACCAGTTGAATCGGAAATGGAACACCGGTTTAAGTAATGTCAATTGAGGCGAACCAGACGAACCGGAAGTAGTCAGCCGAAAATGTTTCAAACCCGGTTCAAACAGCATATAATGGAAATTCATCGATTTGAAATTCAAATATTTAAAACGTTGTTGTTTTTATATTTCAAACCTGTACACCGGATTCTCTTAATTTCCAAGAAATTCAGTAATCCTCGGTTATGTTCTTTATTTTTATCTACTGTTTTCATAAGGACTTATGTATACTTCTAGAGCGATTGTTCGCGGCATTCGCGAGATGTTGCGCGACGAAGTATTTAAATGAGCCCTAACACTGCAGAATAATATGTTCGTATCATGCAATGAGAATGCCAACGAAGTAAATCAGTAGACAGATTGTCACTGTTTTAAATATAAGCATGTAATATGTTTGGGGGATTAATCCCATCGCATTTATGGAAGTGGGGTGACTGATGGAGTTTTTAGTCTATGCAATTAATCAAGCACAGTCGTAGAATAAAGTGAATGGAGAAGATTTTAGAACAACAAAAATCAGTTTGCGAATTTTCTTATCCGAGGACCAAGTTTTAACATCTGAAGATGTTTACCTGTATATTTACCTTTAAGAAATACATTACCCGATTTTCCTACCAACACAGGTATGCATAATACATGTAATATTTGACTTATTTGAACTAATGAATACATTAAAATAAAATTATTCAACACTTCACTTCAATGTACTGAGATGTTTCCGATATAGATTCAAGCTGATTTATTGTTTCAATAGTTCTATTTCTGAAATTCACACTTTGAAGATAGAAATTGTTATCAAGTATTTCGAGATAACGAACATCTTCGGTAATATTTTTAGATGAACATGATGAAGTGCCGATATTGAAGGCAAGGCGTTTACAATCTGTATTATCTAATAAACATACCATGTCGGATTGCTTTTAATTTTCGGCTTATAGAAAGAAAACATTCTGTCTTAATGTAACACAGGTCAGTTCAAACGTCGAAATCGACCAGTTTTGTTTAGATTAATATTCATGGATATTTTATAGTGATTTTGACTATCAAATATATAAGAAATTTGGATTAGTTGCTCATTGCAAGAAATACAAGACGTGTTTCCAACATCTTAATAGCAAAGCGTAAACTAGTTTGTAAACATATAACAGTCTATTAACTATAATTTATAAACAGTCGGATGTGCTTTTGGAAGATTCTTCAGCTCGAGCATGTATGGAAGGATTAGGAAGATAATGCAGATGCCGGAATGATAATAAATACATTAAAATACTTTCTGAAGAATTCGAACATCCTCCTTTAATCTTAGGAAATCTGCAAATGAATTAAGCATAATGACTTATCTTGTTAGTGTGAAGGTTTATTTTAGTTTGTCGATAACAAGAAGAGAATATCACATGTATCTAAAGGAGATAGATTAAACAAGTTTCGGGGAATCTTTTGCACATTTTGAGAAAATGGCGACTAAAGGACTTGACCACTGGTCAGACATAACAGTTGTTGTTGTTTATTTTGTTTTAGTCATTTTTGTTGGATTGTGGGTAAGTTTTTGGTTTATTTTATTATTATAATTATTATTTGGTCTTAAATTGTTTAATACTGTTATCATAACGCTGTGTGCATGAATGCGTGAAATTAGCATTTGAAATATTATTATTAATACTTTGATTATCTTTATTAGGACATTCAAATCCAACCTGTATAAGTACTTTAAGCATACTAATTGTACTGTAAGACGGCTTACTTTCGCATCTTATTACCGATTTCACATTTAATGCATTTGGTTATTATAATTTGTACCGATTTATTTTGCGATTTTCTTAATTTCGTAAAAAACTGCGAGGGTGATACAACACGAATAAAAGTTGGTCTACAGAAATTATTTAAGACTTATTGATTGATTTAATGTTGCTTACCGTCCAGTGGCAAATATTTCATGCATTCATATTAATGGTTGATGATGAATGCACCCTACTTTCAACTAAACTAACACGATGAGCCGAATTTTTAACGCGTTAGCTCACGAAAGCGACAGTCCGCAGGAAGATATGCCACTTTACCCAGACACATTATTCAGACTCTTGACCGAACAGTCCTTGCTCTCACTCCAAAATGGGATGTGCTGTGTGCTAGTGTAGAAGCAGCAAATACCAATTTTAATGTATTGGTTTGACCCGGCCGGGGATTGAACCCACGACCTTCTGCACTCTAACCATTACACCGGTTGAAATTATTACAGTGTAAACAACATTACAAGACCAACCCGCAAACTGCACTTGGTGCTGCTGGTCATCTTAGGTTTCTGTGAAATCAAAAGTAAATAGTTAGAAGTATTTAAGAAGTCTCTTCTCAACGAAGACACATAGATCACAGCAAGGGAAGTCGAAATATGCGTTGTTTTTCTACAGGTATTATGTCAGTTGCCCAAGTGCATTCATGCGTGTTCTTGATAGGAATAATAACACGTAAAATGTCATAAAACATCTCAAAATTACAAGTAATAAGCAAAAAACCAATAACAGATTGCCTTTAAGACCGGTTGAAGCGATATTACCGTTAGCTTCCAGTGGTGTTAATTAGTTGATTCCTTAATTTTTATAAATCTTGCTATCACCTCAACCAAGAGTTGAAACAAACGTGTTACCAGTAATATAAAAATAAGTTGATCTCTCTTCGGATTGACATTAACATGGATTATATTTTAAGGATTCCACGACGTATGCTGCACACAAGACAAGGGATGCTTACCCTTCATGAGCACCTGATCAACTCATGTTTGATAAAGGAGTTCGTAGATTCCAAGCCTTTGTTCCTTTTGTTTTCATTTTATCTTTTCAAATTTGTCTTGTCTCTTTGGACTCTGCACTTTTGATCTCTCACATGGGTATTTTACACTGGACTTGGAAAAGTTTGTAAATGTGTAAAAAAAAAACGCAAAAACATAAATCAAACAAACATACAAAGAGACAAGGAAAACAAAAAAAATCTTTATTTTATCACCAGATTCTCTAGGTGTTGTAGTGTCGTCTTCTTGGCTTAAAACCACATTGATTCTTTAAATGTTCCTTGAAAAATAGATTTGTTTTTACTCACCTCGGAGCGTATTCACAAAACTACTAACGTTAAGATTTTGCTATGGAAACACTTAAGTTAAGGAAACTCCGCCCATTTTACGTAAGTGGAATTCATAAAACATCTTCACTTAAGTATCTTAGATTAAGGAAACTCCGCCCACATTACCTAAGTTGTATTCATAAAGCAACTTAAACTAAGATTTCACATAAGTTTCTCCTTAACTTTAAGGTAGCTAGGTAACAACCTTAACTTTTACAAAGTATATTAATTTTAAGTAAAATATTTCTATGATTAAAACTGTGTTCGAAGTACACCTAATACATTTCATACCAGTGCAAAGGCATAAAATTTCGAAAATTAGGCAATTATTTTGCCCTCTATTTGATTAACTACAAAAATGACCACTGATCAAAAAAGTGATATCAGCGATCGTGTTGTAATAAGAAAGCGATTCTACCATCATTATCTTAACACGTCAATTTTGATTGTCATTTCTTTTATCTTTTGGCGCAAAACAGAAATCTTATATCTATACCCCCCTCCTTGGACAGATTACTGATGCGCCATATTATCGGTGTTTGATCGAATCCTTTACAATTTTGCTTAAACCGATTATATATAATTGTCGTCAAACTTATTTCTTAAACTTGCAAAGTATGTCATACCGAATCAACATCCAACCCATTCCACTCATTCCACTAATAGGGTCGCCTGGAGCCGATTCAACACATTAGCGAAATCAAGATAAAACAATGGTGGCCCAGTAGTCCAAAGGTTCGATGGTCCGAAGGTCCGTTAGTCCGCCTAATTTATTGGTTGCTCGGTTTGAGTTTCAATTTTTTGCTAGTTGTATATGCTACATTTCCCACCCCTTATCCAAACAGTCCCAGCTTTGAATTTTTCGCAATTTAATTCTTTGACCTAACGCTTGTCCTCCCTTTTTTCACTGTTAAAATTGTTCTCATCATGAACTACCGTAGGTTAAGAAACAATTAATCAATCTTTAGTAATTATGTTACATAAATAGCATATTTTCCGTTTAGAGATATAAATGAAACAGAAATAAGTTCTCGTGGATCCGCCATTTTTAGGAGATTGTAGAGGGCTTTTTTTATCAGATTTTGTTAATAACACGAAATACTTGTGATTTAAAAGAATTGGCGAGGCAGTTTTATTATTTTCAAAATATCGCATATGATTAGTCTCTAGTCGATAAGATTTTGATAAAACTATAGGACAGATTATAGGCTAGATTTTTTAGCCTACTTTTTGGAACTTTTTTTGAAAATTAACGAGGACATTTTGCAAACATTTGCCCACTGCTACACTGTAGTCGAAAATTGTACTGTTACCTCCTTTGTTGGAAATTCTAGAGCGGCCCATAATTTGGTTGAGGAGACGTATGATCACAACTGCGTTTCTGTATAATCATAGATTTTTTTCATATTTGGGTGAATGGATAGTCCATAAAGCATGTCGACTAAAATAGTCAGTTGTCCAATTAAATATGTTTAATAAAATGTAGTTTATCAATCTGCAGATTTTGCACGAGAAATTCTTACAGTGTAATAAACCATCGTTCCAGTTCAGTAGGTTTGTTAACTTAGCAAACATAGCTTTTGTGAATTTTATTAATAATTCAAATTGAATTATTGGTGTTAGAATTAGTAATTAGTATTCACTGGTATAGCTGGTATAGCTGCGAGGAGTTCCGTATTTAAAGATACTTGTAAGTATTTCTTAGTTAAGGGAGTTCTTAAGATGCTTTATGAATACCACTAAGATTTTATCCTTAACTAAGGAAATCCTTAGGAAAATCTAAGTCAAATGAACACTTAAGTTAAGAGTGTTTATGATTACGGGCCCTGCCCAAAACTAGGCCATGTGACTCTTTCGTCATCACTTTCCGTCCAGGGTTCGTTAAAAAGAGTGCAAAGATACCAAAGGTGCAAACAGAAATCTTCAAGTCAGAAGACAGACAAGACCATGGTCAACAAAATGTAATGAAAGACAAACATAGTGCACATAATACTACACTGAAACGTTTACCTGAAGTAGCACGAATCCAACAAAAATTAGGGTACGAAAATGAACCGAGGTGCTCCGGAAGGATATACTATTGTGTCACATGTCGAAATACTCAAAAAAAAATCATTGTTCAGTAAAAATCGACATTTGTCACAACCGTTTATAGGAACGGATTTGTAGTCATGGCAGTGGGAAGATTTCCGTTTGTCGTTTGTGAAATAAGTATATTGTACCGGTCGACCAATTCATGCGCGATAGCGACCAAAAAATGTAAACTTTTATATTTTAATTTTCTGCCCTGAAACGCTAGACCAAACAGAACCAAAATAGGAATGAAGCATGCATCGGAGCCATGCACAAAAGTTTCCTTGTTTCACATCGATAGAATTACAAACATGGCAATAATTGTTTCTGGTTGACTGATTTTAAAAAAACGTCTTTACTGACCACTCTACCAAATGAACTGAAACTTTATAGAAATCATCTACGTGAGGTTCTCAATAAGGATTTCTCATCTCAATCAGATAACAAATATGGCCGCCAGGCATGGAAATTAATTTTTCTGGGTATCTGATATTTAAACAACAATTTTCTGAAACCGCTAAGCTAAATGAACTGAAATTTATTGTGAAGCATTCGAGGAAATAATTATAAACTTTGATCATTTCGTTTCGATTGAAAAAAACATATATGGCTACCAAAGGGAATTTTTGATTGGACAATTCAAAGAAAATATTGATTCTTTTAAAACTCGTAGCTAAGTAGATCCAAATTTTACAGGAAACATCTTTGATTTTTTTTTTGTTTCAAAGCATTTACATATCTGTCCTTATTGGAAAATTTCCTATGGGGCCATTGGTTATTAAAAAAATCTTCTTATCAGAACGTTCCTTCATAAATACATGTATATTAGGTTCCTATCAAAAATGGGGTTGCAATAAATTTTACTCAAAGGCCTAGGGTCAACTTACCGACAAAGGTTCGTTTCTCTGAGCATCTGGCTTATTTGAGAATACGAGACCTGCACCTGTCGTTCAATTAGTCAGAAGAAGTCAGTGGAAGAATATATGAAACAGTTTCTCTCAAATATATGCAGTTAAATCATGTACATGTATTCTTTTACGCTGTTCACAAAATTAATTCTGGCTTAAATTACTCATTCTTTTCTTCTTTCAGTCCGTGTTTCGTGGAAACAAGCGAAATGTAAACAGTTACTTTTTGGCAGGTCGTAGCATGACCTGGTTTCCGGTGAGTGCAATTGCATAATTTTCTAAATAAATTTTAAATTAAAATCACTGACACAATAGAAAACAAAAATCTCGTATCTGGGTAAATAGAATGTCTACATGTATAAAAGTAAATCTTTTGATTGATTGGTTGGAAACTGGATTTAAAATTTATCAATCGTAAATTTCACTATGCTGTACATTTACATTTATCATGCAATTAAGCGTTTTATTATGCAAATACGAGTGACGAAAATAGCAAAGTGATATTCGTACAGTAGCATAATATTGTCTCCTGTTATCCCAACGCATTTTGAGCGGGCACGAATATTTGATTCGGAAACCAACTGACTGGTGTCTGCAAATACGTCGACGTTCTTTAGAGAAACGATCCAATAATTTTTAAAAGAAAATCGTCCAATTTTCTACATTTTGAGAATTGCAGGATAAAAACAATACATGGAAATTGCCGGAAAATATCAAATTCATTTGCACTCGCTCCGAAACGGGCAAAAACGCTCGGCACAGCCTTGCGTCATGTTACCCGTTTCTTAAGCTCGTACAAATAAATTTGATATTTTCCGGCAATGGACATGTATTGTATATTTATTTCAAGGAGTATTGTTACCCAGTAACAGCATAAGAATCAAAAGCCGAAATCCAGACATTACACAAACAAGTCATACCCAAAGAAATTGATACAGAAATTCAAATCCAGGAAAAGTCTATCATGTGCAATACTTAGAACTTAACTTATAATAATTTTAGAGCTTTAATTTTTAAGTAAAATCTTAACAGATCAAATCAACGCAACAGTCGAAGATGTTTATATTTAGTAAGATTCAAAATTACAACACAACAGTCACCTACATCAATAGGCAATGTTAATCGGTTTATTTGATATTCCTAATATTTTTTTGGGTTATTAGGTCGGAGCGTCATTGTTTTCTAGTAATATAGGCAGTGAGCATTTTGTTGGATTGGCAGGAACTGGAGCAGCTGCCGGTATAGCCATGATCTCTTACGAATGGGCGGTAAAGCATTTTATATATATTCTTATATTTATTTTTCTCTGGATATTTGTAAAAAGAATATTTCAATTTCATATGTAACTGAAAAACTAATTTATATCTTCAGGGTTTTTAATGCCATGCATTTATGAACAAACAATCAACCAAATATTATTCTAATGAAATGAATTTTTGAAATAGGGCAAATTCACAACATTTTGTCAATTTCTATGTACCATCAAGTCACATGATTTGGAGAAAATTAAACATCCATTCATGATGTTAGGGGATCAACCAGTTCAATTTTTGACAGTCATGGATTTTTAAATAAAATTCAACTTTATTAGAACCCTGACAGGGATAATGCCTTCCTGAATGTTTTTCTCGACAACTTTAATCCTGCGTTTTTTGTTTTTTGTTTTTTTTGTTTTTTGTAATTATTGGCAAGTTAATTTTTTTTCTGAATTTTTTTCCAATATGGAGAAGAATAGATACTACAAGAAAAAAAGAAATTTAATGTCTTTTTAAAGATTTTAAAGAATCAACATTCGTTTACATTTACAAGTCAACTGAAATAAGAAAAAAATCGGATTTAATTGAAATTTACTTTTGTGAATTTTATGTTTTCTTTAATTTGAATTGTATATAAAAAAGCCAAAACAGTTTTAAAATTCAATTGCAGAAGCGCCTAAAAATTCCTTGAAATTCTTGAAATTTTAGCACGTTGGGCAAAATCATGGTAACCATAACATTTATCTTAGAACTATTGTTTTTCAAAACTATACTAAAATTTTAAGGTTTTAATTACATGAATTTGGTCATAGTCCTGTTAAAAATCAAAGGAAAAGCCTTTTCCGTTCTAGCTCTTTCTTCTTCCGCCAATTTCAAAAGACTCATTCGGACTATGTACCAATTTGTAATTTTATCCCATTGACTGGTCATTGATATACATACTATTGAAATAATATTCTGTTTTGGGTTATCTCCCCTTCCACTGATTTTTTTTCGTATTTTCTATAAAAACGTTTTGTTTGTTTGTTTGAATGGGGTTAAACGCCACTTTCAACAATATTTCAGTCATATCGCGGCGGTCAGTTTCAATGGTGGAGGAAGCCGGAGTGCCCGGAGAGAACCACCGACCTTGGGCAGGTTCTATAAAAACTGGTCGCTACTGCAAACCCATGATACAGGCAAGTGAAAGATACTGTAAGGTTTGCAAAGACAAAGTAGAGGATGAACAACACTTTTTGATATTTTGTCCTATTTATAAATCATTGAGAGATATTTTTTTTTACTTTGTTTAATAAGAATCCCAATGAAACTCCAGAGTTACTGTTAACCGCATTCTCAATCCGTGTACCTCACAGGAATAAAATAATATTTGCTTATTTTTAAAGAATCTCTCTCACTCAGAGAAGCACATTTTAAAAATATTTAATAGTCTTACAATTATTACTATTATTTCACACCTTGTATTTTGTTTTGGACTATTTGCCAGAACTTGATATACTATTGTAAGTGTTTGAAAATTGTACTTGTTCGAATTTATGTGTGTATTGTATTGGATTACGCAATATTGTACCCTGTTGTTGACTATGCTTATTCGATTAAAGAATTTGAATTTGAAATTATTTTTTAATTACATTTTTTCAAGACATTGATCCAAATATTTGCCAGTTCATCGAATCAATCGCAATAACAGTAGCCCAAATTTAAGCCCAAAAAATAAAATTTGCTAATATAAATTATTATATATAGATTGTCCCATCTAAAGAAAGAAAATCCGAAAGTTATTTTTAAGTTTAATTGGTTCTACCAGAGACATATAATACAATTGTATTATATGTCTCTGGTTCTACAACGGTCACATGATACATAGAAATTGCTTTAAATGTGAAACTTTTGTCGATTATAATACAAGATCATATAATGCTTTTGTGGGCTCTTATCTATTTTTAATAAAACACCTCCAAAAATTTGGTATTCTCACAGAAAATGTTACATTGGTACCGTTGAAATATTCAAATGTGTCCTCAATCAATCAATCAATCATATCTTTATTTCCTCTAATTACAAGAGATTAAATGATGAAATAGTTTTACAATGTAACACAAATCAACATATGAAAATATATATAGTCAAGGCTTATGAAAGAATAATATTATAACCACAGAGATCAATATAATAATACAGTCACTATATATCATACATACGAAAACTGGTATTGGCTAAATGTACAAGGAGAAAGTCTGTACGATATTTCGTGCATCAGTCAGAAAAGTCACCATATCTAATGATTCTATTATAGTGAGCAAGGCACTCAATTACATGCGTGTGACATAGACTAAGAAAATTATCATAGTCGACCATTTCTCTGCATTCGAATTCACTTCCCAAAAGTATC
>JAULBM010345125.1:0-12396 GCA_032357055.1 Geukensia granosissima | reverse complement strand
GTTTACCAACTGACTCATGGAAATTGCCACGACTCAATTTTTTTTTTCAGTCACTGTCGATTTAAAAAAATTTTGATAAGAATTTCCGGAAATTGCGCCTGTGTCCGCTTCCGTTGGGAGTCTGAATGTTACATGCGTCCGGTCGGCAAAAACAAAAAATGGCTGCTAAACCAATCTTAGACCCAAAAAAAAAAAAAAAACACCTACCTACCTACTCTCTTCTGAAAATGTGGGTAGGTAAACAGCAAACCAACAATTTTTTTATGGCTGGCAACAAATACCAATTATAATGTCTGTAATTTGACCCGATGGGGATAGAACCAATGACCTGCACTTGAGGCAAGCAAGTGTTTATTCTAACACAAAAAATAAACAAAAAACAAAGTATGAAAAACCCTGTTTTTTGCCCCAAAGTTTCATGAAATTTTCAACTTAAAGGTGGGTTTCAATAGTAGTAAAATTGACTGAAATCATAAAGATAGCATTACTATTTTTGAAAGCAGTCTTAAAATTGTGGGTTTCTGTGACAGTTTTTGGTGCATAAGAGTGCAATTGAAACCAATCACAATTTATATATATATTTTGTAGAATGTCCAAATTACACAAAATATTCAAAAATAAGGTTTATCATCTAACTGTTATTAAATACATGTTTCATCTTCAATTTTGTGATTTATAAAAAAAACAAACTGTTGAGGGTTGGTGATAAGCCATTACTGAACATTCATTAAGAAGGCATTTAGTATTTAAAATAAAGTTTACATGATCTTAATTTGGGCCAAGTTCTCAGAAGTAAATGCTGAACAAAACCATTTTGATTAACAACAGTAAACAATATTTGTTCAGTCATTTTTTTAATGAGCAGGATAAAAAATTGTTTATTTATTCTGTGGCAGAGGAAATCATTTTTAAAGGTTAGGTCTAATTTTCATGTTTTTTTATGGGAGGTTTGATTGAATTTGTATGGTGATAAAAAACATTTAATTTTCATTTTGAATGAAGTAGCCATTATTTTGCATAGTCTTGATTGCATGTTTTGGGTTCAGTCAAAATAATTTTTGGCTCAAGGTCAGATAGGAGTTTTTATCCTGCAATTAAGCGTTTTATTATACAAATATGAGTATACGAATATAGCAAAGTGGTATTCCTATAGTAGCATAATATAGTCTCCTGTTATCCCAACGCATTATAAGCGAGCCGAAATATTAAATTTCAGAAACCAGACGACTGGTGTCTTCAAATACATCCACATTCTTAAGAAATGTAGCAATGTTGAAATAATTCAACAATTTTAGAATGAGAATTGTCCTTTATTTACCTTTTAAGAATTTCAGGATAAAAAAAATACATATATATTGCCGGAAAATATCAAATTCATTTGTACTGGCAGGAAATGAGTTAAAAACGCTTGGCAAATCCATACCTGTAGCTCATACAAATAAATTTGATATTTTTAGCAATGTACATGTATTGTCTATGTATTTGTTAGCATTTTGTCTTTTCTTCATTTTATGTTGGATTATATAAAAATCTCTTTGGCTAAATTAATGAAAATTTTGTAATATACATTTATACCTTAGGCTGAAACTCTTCCCCTGTTCAGGTTATTTTACTTTACAAACCAACAACATTTATTCCTGTAAAATATATGTGTAAAAGTATATATAAAATGGAAAGATATTTAAATTCTCCCTCTTAAATTGTTCAAATTTAAATAATTTAAACTTTATACTGACTGGTTATAAAGACACAAGACACACTTTAGGTGTGTTGCTGGCAGTAACTTTCATGTTTTCTTTGCAAGACAACATTGAATAAATATTAACACATGTATACATTGCAAACAAACCATTTATCAAACAAATAAAATATAATTACATCATTACATGAATAAAATAAGCAGGAAAAAACCCATGTCCTTCACCAAAGTTACTGTGAGCAATCTCGATACCGACACTACAATACCTGGCTATATATATGTCTATAAATACCCCATCCTCCATCCTTCAAGGCACCAGAACTTTTTTCATGCACACAAACAAGAAACCTGTATCAAACCTGTTCATCTGTAACTAACCAACGAGTTACATTAAAGTTAGAACTACATGTACAAAAATAAATGGGAAATCCCAGCCCGTTACAAAGAGAAATACATGGCAAGGAGATCACACCATATTCTCCAAGCAGATGTAAATAGAAAAAAAAGTCTCCACAAGGTTGTCAACAAGGGTGGAATCCCAATTCTTTACACAAGTTCCAAATGGTCCGGACTGAAAAACTAAGTGTAAAATGTTTAATGCCTGGGTAGTATCAAAGAGAAAGAGTTTTTTTTAAGGTTTGATAATATTTACATTGCCTCTTTAATCAGAAGAATCACATAATAGTAAAAGAACAGAATTTAGAGGGTCTTCATTATTTGTATGAACAATCAGTGGTGGTTTCCTTAAAAAGAATCAGTCTTGCATCCTTTTGTTTATTTTTGTTTTGTTGCTTGATCTAAAATATTTTTGATTTCCCTCTGTTTTCCAACTTGATTGGCTTTAACATCATGGTTATCTTATCTTCAGTCCCCATTCAGTGATTTTGCTTGTTATTACAACAGTGGTCTATCTCAAAACAGTTTTAATTAGTCCCTTGGTTGATCAAAAGGTCAAAATTTGAAATAAGGTACCATAGATTTTTACTGAAACTTCCTACATAGATTATTTTGTACTTTGCCAAAATGCAGTCTGTAAATCAAGGCATTTCAAAATTTTTATTCACTGTCCTTGTTTGTTGATACAAATCAGTTTTTTCCCAAGCTCATATAAGAAAATACACAATTTTGCAAGTAGAAATTAATTTATTTTCATTTTTAGTCTAACCCTTGAATAAAAAGTCTTCCAACAAGTTTATATTTAGATAAACTTATGCTTTATATATTTGATTGCTTGCCCCTGAAGTTTGAAATTAAAAGCATGTATATTTGGCATATAATATATTATTCAGCATACAAATGAGAAGGAATACACCATTTTTGCTGTGTTTCTGCTTGCCAGTTTTGCTGAATAGTAGCTGGTTATTAGAAGTGTATATATAGATAAAAACCGTTATAAACAGACAATATGGTTAGAATTGTGACAGTTAGAGGGGGGCGACCCATTAAACAACCAATAAATCTGTTTATTGCACCTTATAACTGTTTGTATGGCATAAAATGTAGTAAAATCTGGTAGTTTATTGCACTATTCAGGTTATGTAATATGTGCCAGGGCCATGTATATTATGGAATAGTTGTAAACAAAAATAACTGATTGTTGATTGATATTATTGAAGGAGACAGGTGTAATATGAAAATAAAATTGATAAGCAGAAGCATAATGTTTATTCTTGAAGTAAACAATTAAATGTTGAATATAATAAGAGAATTGTCAATTACATTTTGTGTGCATCAGCAAACCCGATTATTAAACAAAAGATGAACACTTATAAAAAATATGACATTATAAATTTTAAAAATACAAAAATACAAAAAACTTGAACAATATGAACCCCACCAATAAAAGGTGAGCTCAGGTGCTCAGAAAGACTTTTGTGTTCCTTAAAGTGTAAGGGAGATAACTTGTGTTTTCATTTTACTATACATGTACTATAGCATATAATATACATGTACTATAGCATAACTGCATATATAATATACATGTACTATATATATATAATATACATGTACTATAGCATAACTGCAATAACAAATGAAAAAATATGTAATTCTATGAAAATTAAAAGCAAATTGAAGTGCGAATAATTATTTTTACATTAATTCATAACTATGCCGAAGTTCTTTTAATTACAACGTACTTCACTAGAATTTTGTTTAAGATAATTTTTATAAATTCTAAAATGATGAAATTTGCTGAAGCCTGGTTCCATTCTTTAGTTCATTTTGTTGGGCTTAACAAAGTGATTATATTCCTTGAGACAGCCCCCTATTTACCACCCCCTTTACAGGAATCAGCTGGAAGCGGGCTTAGCTGTACCTATTGTTATCCAAATACACTTATCCTATTGCTGCAGAAAAGTATTCTAAGCAGTAAAACAAAGGCATTCATTTTGCTGCTCAGTATATTTTTCTGCTGCAATATGATCACAGTGTATAGGGATGACAATAAGGTCACCTAACCATGCGGCAGATAGTACTGCTTTATGTATCTATTGATTGATTGGTTGAATGTTGCTTAACGTCCAGTGGTAAATATTTCATGTATATTCAGGACGAGAGCATATTAATGAATGAACCCTGCTTTCTACTAGACTGACATGCTGAGCCAGATTTTTAACACGCTAGCTCACGAAAGCAACAGTCCACAGAAAGACACATTATTCAGACTCTTGGCTGACCAGTCTCTGCTCTTACTCCTAAATGCTGCGTGCTTATCAGAGAAGCAGTAAATACCAGTTTTAATGTCTTTGGTCTGACCCAGCCAGGGACGGAACCCACAACCTTCTAAACTAGAGGCGAGCATGCTTACCATTACACCACCGAGGCCGTCTCATGTATCTGTTAAAATGTTTCTTATTATAACAGGACCAAAAGTATCGCTATATTGTGAATATTTTGATGATTGTCTTCACCCCTATATGCCCAGATCATAAAAACAGTTTAATGTAAACTTTCTTTCTTTTTTATGTAGATGTGATGCCAGCAATGTTGGAGAGTACTGCGAATTTACCAACCCATGCGGACCTGACGCTGATCTTTGTATGAACAACGGAACCTGCACTGTGGTCAAAGAAAATGGAATTAAAGCTGTGTGTCATTGTAAACTAGGTAAGAAGTAGATTTCATTATTGTAATAAAAAGATTTATTGTTTGATAACTTCTTTTCTTCCTGAATATGCATGAAGTATTTTCATGTAATAAAAATATTTAAGTGTTAAGTGTAAATTTGTCTGCTAGTCTGAAGAAACTTGCATAACTTTTGAATGTGCATCTCATTCCATAATCACACCAAATGCAAATTAATTCACATTATTGAATGTGCATCAAGCAATTGTTTAATGTTTCAATGTTTTCAATGCGTATCAAATTTGCTTTGACTCGCATTTGAATGCGCTTTCAATTCGCATTATATGTTAAACAAACTTTGTGTAACATCAATAAGAACAATTTAAGTTTTAAAAATCAGAATTGGAATAGATCAGAATTGATGAGTTAGAAAAAAGCTTAATCTTGTCATATACTTAATGTGCCTGTCCCAAACAAGGGATGTCTTTGTCTTCATATTTTAGTGTTACCTGTTTTGAATCGTATGCTTATTGTTCCACATTTGGTGTCTTCTACAGGTTTCTACAGGGAAATTTGACCATTGACAACCTGTAGAAGTTTCAGATTTACATGTTTTGGATAGCTGTGTCAAAGATAATTTTATCACATCTTTTTAAATACATAAAAAAATGAAAAAAAGATGTTTATTAATTCACCAACATTAAAATTTTCAGGAGTTTTCTTGTATTATATTCATTAAGATTTTTTAAAGTTGTCTTGCATTAGAATTTACAAAATAATGACTTTTCTAGAACCATGTGATATGTTTAATCATTTCACATAAGCTTTACTGTAAAAGAGGCTAATTTTTCCAATATATGTTTGATAATTTATTTTGTGAATGATCAATGATAACATTTTAATAACCTCCATTGACCTCAATGAACATCACAAAATATATACTACAAGTTCAATGTTTGACTTCTGTATTATTGCATTAACAAAATAAGAAATTGTTTTGTGTTTTTACAGGATATAATGGAACATTATGTGAATTTATAGATCCCAACAGTGCGTGTTACAAGAATCCATGTAAAAATCAGGGAATATGTCAAAACATTAATTCACTCAATGAATACATGTGCACATGTATGAAAGGTTTTACAGGTAAAATTTGTAGCAAAAAACATTTGATAGAGATCTTTTAACAAATCAAACATTCTTAATACAGACATAAAACAAATTTATGGCATAACTTGAAAAAAACTTAACCTTTGTGAAAAAAGCCATAGAACTTTTTTCAGCTTGTATATTTTCTGTTCATGATGAATTAGAGTTGTCTATTGTAAAGGGAAACAATTTTTGTTCACTTGTTCTTCTAAAGAAGTGCTGGAGTTGTTTCCCTTAGAATACATATTTTTTTTTTATTACTGTTTTATTGACAAAATTTGTACATGAAAAATGTAAAATTTTTATCTTTGCATTACTACAAGATATGTAAGACCCAAACAGCTATGAAAACATATTTCTGTACAACATGGAGACTGCAAATACTTTATAGTTCCCCCACTTGTAAATGCATTTTGAAAAACCTGTTGCTAATGTGATATTTAAATAGTATTCTAACAAACAGCACATCACACATGTAAAAACGTTGTCATGTAAATTTAGAAAACATTTTGTTATTATTTTGTAAGTTACTGTTATAGGAAACTTGTACATGTTGCAGTCCTGTTTAACATGTAAATGCTAATGAGAAATAGGTAGCACCACCTCTTTGTACAAAATTACCACATAAAGCTAATTCACAATTTTGTCTTTTTATATAAAGAGAAAACTTTTTGTTCCTATTATTTTATGGCCTATTGTCGTCATCATTGTAAGAGTTGTCAATAGACATTAAAGGTTTCCGTTCAGTAGCTTTTAAGGTCACTTGCACTAAAACACAATGTGAGCTTTTGCCATCACTTGGCATCCATTTTTACCAGAAAATCATCTGCTCTAAAACCGCTCAGTCAATTTTGAACTATGCTGAAATATTCCCCATACCAAAATTTTGCCCGGCAACATGGCCACATAACTACAAATAGAAAAAGGGGGTGTTATATTTAAATAATCTTATTAACTGAAACTTTTGAGCCAATTACAACCAAACTTGGTGGAATGGTCATTCCTGTTTGATATAAAAATAGGAGATGTGATGTTCATTTGAATCTTGATCTCCATATGTTTGGCAATTATTGCCTAATTATTTTATTCATTTTGGCTTTGTGTACATTGATTTTGTCACTGTCTGGAAATTTAATGATGTTAGACTAATGTAGTTCTAACTTGGACTTCCAATGTTTTGGCCACTAGAGTACCTGATGAAGGTTAATCCAGAAAAGCTCTTTTTACACAGGTAAATTATTAAAGATTTATATAGGTAATGGATTGCTGTCTTTCGTGCATTTATTCCATATCCTTTATGTTTATAACTTACATGGTTTTCTAACAAAATCATGTCCTGCATCACCGCCCACCAACCAAGATTGCACCACAGCTGAACTTAGTTTAATGAAGGACTTTCTGGAAAATTGGCTTGAAAATCTTTTGTCTGAAACTACTTTGCCAATTGCAACCAAACTGGTTGAATGGTCCTTACAGTGTCTTCTACCAAAATTGTGTCCAGCATCCCCGACCATCAACCAAGATGGCAGCCACAGCCCAACTTAGTTTAAAATAGGACCATATGGGAAATTCACTTGAAAATCTTCTTGTCTGAAACTATTGTGCCAATTGCAACCAAACTTTAGTGGACTGGTTCTTACATGGTCCTCTACAAAAACTGTTTCCAGAATCCAAGTCAGGTGAGCAATACAGGTTCATTGGAGCCTCTGGTTTCATTTGATTCTTCTGAACTAGAACTTTCAAAAGTATTCTAACAGTAAAATTTCTTGCCATTGTTGAGCCAAAAGGGATAAAAAGTGGGCAAAAAATTAAATTTCACTTGATATTTAAAATTTTTATTTTACATGAACATAATTGAACTAATTGCAGGTAAAAACTGTGAATATATTGATTATTGTGAAAGCCACCCGTGCAAAAATTCTGGAACTTGCCATTCCTTGGAAGATGGTTTCCTGTGTAGTTGTACTCCAGGATACACCGGACCTACCTGTCTCTCAGATGTAAATGAATGTGCTGAAAATCCAAATCTATGTCAGAATGGTGGTCAATGTGACAACAGAGTCGGGTCATACATGTAAGTGATTGTTCAGTTGTGATAACCTTTTTTGTAGGTTCAAAATTGCATTTGGTTCATTTCATACTAGCTCAGTACCCAATATCAACACACAGTTGTTTACTTTTGAATGAAAAAATCACAATAATAAAAAATTGAGAATTGTGAAGGGTATTCTTAAACAGAAATTTAATCCCTTAAATTTTTAGCAAAATTTTTTTCTAATTTGGTTAAACAGCAGTATTGTCCAATCGAGTACATGATGAAATTTGATAGTCTGCCAGTAGAGTTGAAAATTAAAACTATGCCCTAAAATAATTTATGTGACTACAAAGTAAACTGAGAAAGAATGATAGAAATACATTAGAAGTAAAAGTTTTTTCTTATGCTCAGGACATTTGTTTATTTCATCAAATGGGTAAGGGGGTTCTGAAATTTTAAATTCCCTCCCAACCAACTTACTTTTATCCTTATTTCTTGGAGACATCCAATAGGCCTCCCTCATCCCAGCCAAATTACATTTATCCTTATTCTTTGCAGGGTTCAATAGCTCCCCCCTTCCCAGCCAACTGACATTTATCATTATTCTTTGCACACATCCAATATACCACCTCCTTCCCAGCAATTTTACCTTTATCCGTATTTTTGCAGGTTCCAAAATACCCCCTTTCTAGCCAACTTACCTTAAACCTTATATTTTGCAGGCATCTATGCCACCTTCTCATACAACTTAACTTTATCCATATCCTTTGCAGGCTTCTAATACACCTCCCTTTTCAAAAAAAAAAAAAAAATATTAAATTGAACTTATAAAATTTGAACCATGTCAAAATTCACAAATAAAGTAGGGCTTACTGTGAACCATTTCTTTTATAATAAGGGAGGTAATTCACATGTTCAAAGTTTTACATGTAATATAAATATGAAAATACAGGTTTTTTAGTATTTTGAATAATTAAAAAAATCCTATTGAATAAACAATTACTGACGATAAAAAAAGATGTATTTGACTGACATGATAATTTATAGATGGTGCTGTCTGTAATTACATAATGAATAATTAATGGGATTTAGGTGTTTTCTAGTCCAAATTAAAAGGTAATTAAATAACATTGGTTTTGACCTGAGGGATAGCTGTCATATGTATTTACTGATTTACGTGTTTTCCAGATCTTTATTTTGCTTGATCATTTCTATTGACAACATTTTCATCTTGAGAAAATAAAAATTTTTGGTTTTTTCTTTTGTACAACAAATGGAAAAAATAGTAAAGGGGTCATTGCACAGAATAATCAAATCATATATTACAAGAATTAATCCCAATTGCAAGTGAACAGTACATTTATGCTGTTTTCATCTAAAATTGCAAATTTCAATTTCATAAAAAAAATTGACAGAAAAGGCAGATACTTCATCAAAGTTTTAACCTCTCAAAATTTTTTATATATGAAAACATCAAAAATTAGAAGGATATTTATAATTTGTTAAAGGTGACATAAAGAACAAGAGGGCTTACACTGCCAGCTTTCAACCCCTTTGTCAACCATTTTTAAAGATTTTTATTATAAAAATATTAGTTTTTTAAGAACAATTGTGACAATATGGAAGGAAATTAACCAATTATGTCTGTTAGACACAGATGCCTGCCATTATAGCAAAATTGACTAATCAAAACCTCTAAAGATTGATCACTATGTTAGATTTGATTTGGATGGGTAATGCAATATGCCCAGCTACAGGGCACCAAATATCTATCATTGCAAAGGTTGTAGTACAACTGGTCACAAAATTGATATAGAGGATGAAACAAAGAAATCTTCCTATGCCCCATTTAGATTATATAGACTAAAAATAAAACTTTATTTCTTGCCATTACCAGCAAACTGTCATTTTCCTCCCACTTTGTCAGTTATGTATTGGCAGAATGATTTTGTTATTGAATCAGCACATTAAAATCTTTTTTTATTTTACATTGGTTCTTTTTTCTTGACACATGTAGTGGTCCTTTGAGAACAGATTGAGACAATCCTTTCTGTTGTTACCTTAAAGCATACAGTACATCTATCTGTAATTTTTAATATACCTGATCATGTTGATGTCTTTTATTAAGTTTTGTGAGGAAAAAATTTTTCGACCTACTGACCCATTGCTGTTTCATACATGTTTTGGAACCACACAATAATTTAATTGCGACCTCACATGACACTCCTTGAGTGAATGCAAATGTGTATTATAATCCAGTAGACTGTTTCATATAAAACCCTTTAGTCTTACATGCACTTAAATCCTTAAGAAAAGTATGTCACTTATGTGCATGTAAATCTAATGAGTGCTTTGTGAAATAGTTGCCAGAAATACATCAGTGGGTTCACATGCAAAAATATTAATTCATTTACATAATGTGGATTTAATCAAGATTTACAAGAACACATTGAACTCTTATTTCAAATTTGATACAACAAAATCCATATATGTTATATCAGATTTGAATCTAGCATACTTGTGAACAGGGTATTATTAAAAAGGTTAGTCTATTGGTAGATCTATTTCACTCTTAAAAGAAATAACACCACTTAAAAGAGCCAAGATCATAAAAACTGTGTTAAAATATGAGAAGACATTTACTGAGCAAAAATAACTGTTAACATGGTGAAACTGTTACAGAACTTTACATAGAATGACCAAATGCAATATTGAAAGTAATTCTTCTGATATGTATCGCAAGAGGGGCGTCAGAATAAAACAATGTGCACAGATTTTCAAACTACTTTATCTTAAGTCAAACTTCAGCTGTCCCGCCAAAAACAAAGATGGCCAACCCTCAACGTTAAATCCCAAAAGAGAATTTCAGGGGAAGATAATAGCATGTAAAAGGCTTTTGCATAGTATAAATGATGAACCGTTAACCGTTGGATAATTCTGTCTTTTGATTTAAAATAAATACAAAGGGTGAACTGCACATATAATTTAAATAAGCCCGAAATTTGCACTCCGGAAAAGCTTGACATAGAGTATAGTAGTCTAATAACCCGTCTAATAATGCATTAACAGATTGTTCCCTTAGTTACCCCACTGGACTAATGGATGATTAATGTAGTTTTATCACAGATCAGTTATTTTAATACCTTTGTCAGGTAAAACAATCAGCCCAAGTCTGACTTAGTGTTTTGTAATGTTACTTTTACTGCCCCATTGGTCATTAATTGACAATATCTTTACTGTCTTGTAACTAAACAGTTTGATTTCTTGAAGGTAGAGTGAAATATTGAGGAAAAACAGTCTGCCGGAAATTTAAATCTTATAAAATTGACATTTTATGATTTTAATTAAGAAGCCAAATGGAAATTTTTGTAAAATAAAAAAAAAAGATTTTGGGTGTAAAAATGAAGAAATGGCAGCTTTCTCTAAGACTAGTTATAAAATGGCTATTTTGCATTGTAATGTAGAATTTATTTGTGAAGACCAAGAAACTTTATATTCTTACTGTTTGAGTATAATATACCGTAATAAAAGCAGTAATATTTGGGATGTTTTAATTTTCACTTTCTTCACTGATTAAATTCTAGTGCAAAAAATTGTACCTACTTACTGTTCATTATTCGACCTAAAAAAAATTTGTGGTCTTTTGATTCTTTCTTGTATTATATACCGTTTTTTTGATAAAAGGGGTCCAAGGGTTAAAAAAAGTGATTTTGCAGGAGATGAGATTTTTTCATCTAATTTTGATTGTTTTTTGCTTTTGATTCCTCTCAATGAGAACTTTCAATAATATGCCAACAGATTTCCTCCATCTTTAAATATTTTTGAGCTTAAAGGGACCAAAGTGGGGGGATTCAATTTCGTATAAAATAGAAAAATTTTATGTTTTATCTGATATTGATGGAGTTTTCCCAAATGAATTCTCATGAAAATTTAACAAAAGTAACACCAGTTTTGAGGATAATATGAGTTAAAATGATCACTTTTCCACATATTACTGTGTCCAGTAAAATACTGTGTCTACACTTACCCAAGATTCATGCGTTCACCTTTCACATGTCAACAAGCTGCGGTAATATCATGCTGTGCTTGGAAAATGCCTCAGTTTCTATCTTCTACCATATACAAGATAAATTAGATCAAAGTGGGCAAAAAATTCATTTGCATTATATGGGAAATTTTTTTTTTCATTTGATTTTTTTTTTTTTTAATGTGAGCATTTAGAAGTTTTTTTTCATTTGATTTGTTTTAATGTGAGCATTCAGAAGTTTGTCAAATAAAATTGTCTCTCTATGTCATACAGTTCTCAAGATAAAAGTGGTCAAAAGGGGCAAAATTTCAGTCTCACATGATAGGGAATTTTTAAAATTTTTCATTGGATTTTGATGGGGGTGGGGGTCAAAATCATTCCTTTCATCTAATGCAGCAAAAATAATTCCAGTTTCTGGGA
>JAULBM010345114.1:0-12396 GCA_032357055.1 Geukensia granosissima | reverse complement strand
TATTTTTTCCCGAAAACTTTTATAAATATTGTATCAGGATCCAGAAAATCTTTTTTGTTCCCGGCTTCTGGGCTTGGTAAGATTTTTTTATTCATAACTTGCGATTTTCGTAGATAATATGGTGATCCATTTCAACACAACTTTTACACATTTCAAAATTCAATAAAAATACAGTCTTGCAACGCATCAGTCTAGCGGTGGTTCATGATGAAGACTTGCTCTAAGGTTTTGGTTTCCATAAGAATTATGTCGTAAAATTCATACTTTTTCATCTTTGTTTACATGCAAGATTTTGAAGAGTTCACCTCATTTGAATATTTAAAAGGGAGTTAATTAGAGTGAAGTAGCTTTCAACCTGATGTGGAAGACGCAAAAAGCTTCCCCGTGATGAAATCGTAGATATTTACAATCGTTAATTTTTTATTTTGTCAACAATCTATTTGATAAGAGAGAGAAATAAGCGAAATTCTAAGCACTATTTTTTAGAAGTTGTTCCGTGCCCCACTGAAATCCAGTGAATTAAGGTAACAGCTTAACGAGAAATTAATTGCAGTGCAAAATAAAAAAAAAAAGGTCTGTATTATGTCTATTGACATATTCGTTATTTTAAATATAGGAAATCAAAATTTACCATATGTATTCAATATTGGTGAAACTTGTATTTTTAAAGCACTTGGTCGATGCCTTTGCTGGTGGACCAGAGGTCCCTGACGTATTTACCAGCCCAGTTGTCACACAGTTTTCATATATAGGTGCAGTTGCAATATGAATCATTTTATTGAAAGTTATTGTTTCTTTTTGTAACTTGTTTGGTGGAAAAACGGCCGAATATCCCAATAGAATAGGATTAAATTTATCTTGAGGTTAGTTTTCATGGCATCGGTAGCTTTAAACATGGGCGTGGGATGCAGATTTAAAAAGAATAAACGTAGTGACTAGTCCTAAGTGTAGCTGCGGTTCGCCCTGTGAGGATGCATACCATTTTTTTCTTGAATGTCCTTTGTATTTAAACCAAAGAGTGACCCTTTTTTCGGGACTTAACGATAATGACATTGATATTGAAATTTTTCTTTTCGGAAATGATAATTACACTGATGAAAATAATTCTAAATTTTTTGAAAAAGTTCGCTTATACATAAACAAAGTAATCGATTCTAAAAAGTTGTCATCCAATTCTATCCACAAACCATTTCACCTTTTTGTTTTGATTTAACAAATTTGTCTCTATATGTTACTTTATTATATGTATTTTATTTGTATAAAGCTTGCTGTCATTATATTATGTGTACACATTGTAAGGGGAGGACCTTTCTTAAGTTGGTATAACTTTTGTCCAATCCTGTTGTTTATTTACAATAAAATATGGTTAAACTAAAGCTAAAGTCTACATTATCGCAATGACAACTTTGATAAAGATTATAATTGTTATCTGAATGAAACTTTTCCTCGTACCGAAAATCACCAAGCGAAAATCTTTTCAATAATTGTACTATAAATTCAAACAAAATTTCCAAATTTAATTACTTTATTTTTTTTACCATAAAGTTATTAAGAATCACTTTAACATTGGTAGTTTTGTATTTTGAAACCACTGGGTCGATACCTCTGCTGGTGGAACATTGGTCCCCGAGGATATTCATCAGCCCAGTTGTCAGACTTGTCTGACATGAAATTTATCAAACAATGTTTCACAGAAAAGTTTCTGCATTTGCTAAATTCCCTGCCGTCGTTTTTGGCTACCCATTTCGATTTGTTTGGATTTGAGTGCTTCATTGCTATATTTGGATCTATGTTTCGGTTCTAATTCTACTGATGAGAGGTTACTCTTTGAAATGTACATATAGCATAACTAAATTTCCATATTTATTTAACATTGGTTATTTTGCATTTTGGAAAAGTTTATATATGCCAGGTCAAAGCTTATATAAGGGCCACCCTCGGATTTTTAGATTTTAGTTTTTCAAGGTGAGTATGATTTAGAAAGCTGTCAGCGCCACCACTGTAGAAGGACCTATTAATTTGGTATCAATGGAAAGCTGCAGGCATTGCCTTTTACACGAGTCTATATAGTCTTTCTTTCTCTCTTAAAGTAGGAACAACTAAGACATTACCTCTCACCTTTATAAAAATAGAATGAAAGGTACTTTTCAGTTAAAATCTAAAAACTGAGGGTAGTACTAAACTTTGACCTGGTATATCTAGCCTATGCTATTTTTCTATAAAATCTAAATTCCTTCTGTATAGACCCTAATACATCATAAAAATCAATTCTGGTATTATTTAGCTACCTTTTAGACTCTAGTTCGTATCTTGTCCCTACTTCTAAGCTTAGCAAGACTACTACTATTTATTAATCTTTGTGCATTTTCGTGACTTACAGTGTCATACTGTTTGAAATGTAATTTAACATATTTCAATTTCAATAAAAGAACGTTGAGCCATCGATTCTGTCAAACGATGCACAGAGTGACTTTTGTGTGCATTGTAACATTTGATAAAAATCGCATTTTTCATCGTTGGCAACAGGAAAGCGTCATATCCGTAATCGTAAGGTAAATGAATACTTAAAAGGTGAGGCAGATATTCGCCCTTCATACCCAGACTATTGTGACACAATGCCAAGGAAATAATACGCAATAGTTGAAAATATATTTGAACAAAATTCCAGATACCACTCAGTAAAACAAGAAAACTGTTAATGTAGTCTTAAAGCTTACAGCAGAATCAATGTTTACAAGCAGAACAAATGCAAGTGTCTGTGTGATCCTGGGTAATATCACAATATATGTTGATCTAAACACGATGGTAAGTCCATATTTGGTATGCACGGGATGTCCAAGCTATCGTCATCAGCAAGTATCATCGGTTGTGAATTCATAGAACTGGTATGCGAAGGCATGCCGAAGTCACAAAGAAGTCGTAAATAATGTCACGAGTTAATAGTTCCTTGGAAATATAGTGGATTGCTATTAACCTTAGGTAAATGCAGATTTGATAAATGTAAAATGCATAATCTAATAACACATACTTACATCATTCCCTTTTTTCTTTGTTTTACACAAAGCAGTTTTGTGCAGATGCCAATAGCTTTGTAAATACACTGCTGCTTTAAAACATCAAGTTAAAGTAATTTGTTTGTTTCGTCGATTTGATAAGACTGGAAAAATTCAATGTGTTAAATAAACCTAATGAAAAGTCACCCTAAAAGATTTTTTAAAGGATGTATGATTTTGCTTTCGAAACCGGTTGTTGGTATAACTTGCATTTAACCAAAATTCATTCTAGGATAATAAAAATAAAAACATAAACTTAATTTGGTTTAAACGTTTAATTTGATCGTAAAAATGTACTATCATCCATTGAGATTTTTAATGGCTGTAGCGTTAAAGGTTAAAAATAAAGATACCATTATTAATACTGATACCAACACCATCTGCGACCGCCAAAAATCAATGTAATGATTTTTTTTAAATAAGGATTTTAATTTAAACCAAAATAACGCATATAGAAAATGAAAATGTGGTATGTTTGTCCATGAGACAGCTATCCAACCTTTTAAGTTCTACGAACAACTCACTTGTATTTTATAGAAGACTAAGCCTTTAATCTTTAAAATACCTTTTCTACAGCATACTTACAATCAATAAAAATTTTGCGTGTGTTTTTAATCATATTTCCGACTTACTTGCTTCATGTTATATGCTCATTTTTATTTATTTATCTTATTTAATTGTGTTTTCATTTTATTGTACAGAAACAGGTTGGCAAGGAGAGGAGCACTATAAGTGCCCATTATAATGCTGATCATCTGCTTATAAACTGGTAGAATATGTCAAGAAAAACTCAACTAACTTTTAAAAAAAAAATTTCTGTGTATATTTTTCCTTTCATTTTGAGTTGCACTGAAAAATCTGATTTCTACTAGCAATGTATTTGTATCGTTTTCATCCGTTCAGAATAATCTACGAATAAGATCTATCGTGATTTGAGAAATGCTGGTGGTATTGCCACCAAGACGGTAGAAAAATTAAAAGTTTTGATACCGCTACAAGAGGGCAGATGTCTTGGGTTTTAAATGCCCTTGTCTTTGGTGTTAAATAATATCTACATTTGATCCTCTTCTTGCATAGTTGGTGTCGCGCAATTCCAAACAAAGACAAAGCTGACTTGTTATCAGTGATCTCCCTTTTTGAGTTTGTTACAGTTGTATAAGTAGGGGTGCCATGTGTGCTTTCAAGGCCAAGTTCATTTATAAGGCAAGCAATGTTATGTTTATTTTGTAGACAATGGTCCTTTTTGCTGGTTCGACAATTTGTCAGGAATAGCGGAAAGAATTTCTGTAATATCCGGATCTTTGGAAATCATTGTTGCTTTTGTGCTCATTTATCTTAGTAAGTTCTAAACCCTTGAAATAACATAGCACATAGTAGATATCATTCCCGCTCGAATTGACTCCCTTTTTCGGTTTGTTTGAACATCAGTATTTCATTTGAAAATATTTGGATCTCGGTTTTCCCGTTTCATCCTAGCGCTGCTGATCAGAGGTTTCTCCTCGAAATATATTCCATATTTTTTTCAAATAAAGTTACGGTGTTTCTTTTGTGATGTGTGGAGGTTTTAAAAATTTCTCCATGCTTGAGTTTTATGCTCTTATTATTATTTTTTTGGGGGGGGGGTACTGGAAGGTAAGTTTCAAATATTTGGTGTCGAGCGTACCTGATTAATGTTTATTTAGAAAACCGCTTCATACGCAGTGAACTTTAGGCATTTACAATCGTTTTTCGGCTTTTAGTATTTTGTCAACAATCTGTTTGATAAAAGAGAGAAATTATAGGCTGTATATTTAAAGAAATCAATTCGTGTCCACGGCAATATAGTGAACTAAAGACAACAGCCTAAACATGAAATTATGCGGTGCACAATCCAGAAATAATGTGGATTGTGTATTTCTGGCATATATTCCATATTTGTTTTTTTAAATGTAGCATATCAAAATTCATCATATTTACATTGTATTCCAATTTGTTAAACTTGTACTAACAGCTTTACCATTCTGAAAGAGTATCAACCTCCTTTCGTTTTGTCTATTTTCTGGAATAGTAATCTTGGATCCATCAGTTGTTTTAAGTTGTATTTTCAGTTGATGTAATGTTATTCACAATATTTATGTCCTTAAGTAAGGTATTTTTGAGAGATTTGTTCTCAATTTAATCTAAATTATCGGTAATAACGTGGTTAGCAGGACATTATTGCAATACGAAATTGGCACAAAACCAGTAACAAGGCTTAAGATTTAGTTCATTATCATTAAGTCCTGTAATACCCGTTTGTAATAGAACATTAATTTTTAGGCGCAATGTGTGAAATATTGACATGGGAAATATTGGGAACTGTTGAATTTTGTATTTTGCAGACAAGATATTGTAAGATTTTTCAAAAAACTTCGCCAAGAAGGATGCTGGGTTCTTTCTGGATCTTGTAAGACGGTAAGGAATTTATATAATCCTCAGTCGGTTGGATCATATTCTTTTCTCTTCCTCCTTCATTAAATTTCCCACGTATTATTTAGTGTGTCAAATTTGATGTAGTCTGTTAAAAGTTCGAATACAGAGTTGTTTTTTACATCTTATAAAAACAGCCCAAATATGAAGACTATTTATTAGTCTTGATTCCTAGGTTAACCAAAGGTTTTATCGAGATCATCGGTGAAATAATTAAACACACCACCCCAACTTTCTTCTGGATTGATATTCGACACTTTAAGCGTAGCAGTGGCTCTCCAGACTCAACACATGAATCATGCTAATGGTTCGACTCTTCGGTGTAAATTATAATTAATATCAGAGTGTTCCAGGTGCCCGAAATCGCTCACCTGATTTTCAGCTGCCAAGACAAAGTTTACATTCAACCAAACTACAGTTCCAACAGAACAACCATTTACAAAAAATGTTTTTTTGTTTGAATATTTGTTTGTTTGTTTGGGGTTTAACGCAGGTAACTGACCAACCTCATCACGTGCAATCAATATTTTAAGAAATCTTCTGTAAAAGGAGGAAGCGAAAGAAAACCGAAAAGCCAAACAAAAGGAGAGAAGTTGGCAGAAAAGACAATATTGATAACATAAAAAAGACGGAACAACACACCTATTGTACATATAAACCTAAAATCAAACATATTACTAAGAATAATGCGGACCCTACCGAAAAACCGGTGGTTCAGAAGGATAAGTATTGTCCGCATCTATAAAGATACCCACTGTAATACTTTCAATAGCAATCGTTTCAGTCACTTCAGGGAAAAAGTAAAGAAATTATTTATTCTATTTCGCCATTCTCTATAAGATTTTAGTATGAATAACTTTCAGTATCTTATGTTTAACAATTTCCCAGTTGGCAGTCATATTGGATGACGGATCGTAACTAAGTAATATTAATTGGGCAATACCTTTTATGACACATATATGTCTCAATTCAGCAGTTCTCTAGGCGATATTAAAATGTTAAATGTTGACGGAAGACGGACGGACGGACGAAAATGATGACAGAAGCTTATATGACCTTTAGGTCAGATGAGATGTAAAACAGGCATTTCTAAAATACCAAATTAAAGTCACTGGCCTGAAGGGAAAAAGTCTTAATTGCTTACATGTTATATAAAAATAAGATTTATTTTGCAAACATGTTGAAAGGACAAAAGAAAAATACAAAACCAAACATGAACCAAATAGCTGAAAAAGTACGCAAAACAAGATGACTGAGGCAGGTTTCCGGAATTGCTTTTGACATTGATTTTAGTCCGAGATAATACAAGTCTGTCACCTGGACCTTCCTGTAAAAATCACCTACATTACAGTAGAAAAACTGGTCAACATTTTTTCAGTTTGTTTGTCTTGTACAATCATTTAAGAATATTTTTATTAAGGCCAACAATTCAAACAAAGAAAGAGACATTAAATATGAGGTCGAGAAATTCAGACAAAAAGCTAACAACAAGCATGTGGGCTATTCGTGCAATCACAGTCTTTAAAATTGTTCACTCATTTATGCCGGTGAATGACATTTATTGTTATGAATTGCTTTTAAACATTTTTGTGCACAAAACAAATGACCTACAATACTCTTTATCCACCTCTTACTCTTGATTCCTTGAAATGAAAAATAACATAATTTATTGAAAGATTAAGCAAATACACAAATAAAAAACAAAAATCATTTTCATTTTTTGTATTTTGTCTTTATATGAAAAGCACTGAAACGCAAATAGAAATTGAAATTTGTTAACTTATCTGGTAAATTATTTTTTTGGTAAAACGCGAATGATAAAAAATACAGGATAGTCCATATATTCTTACAGATTGGATTTTACTCAGCAACAGTAAAATGTCTACAGTCTGTTTAACGTTTTGCCTTTGTAAGTTCTATAATAAATCGGACAGCTCTCTCGATGTCAAACAGGAGTAGAATCCCCAACGTTACGGATAGCAATACAACACCAACAGTTCCCACGGCCTTAGCGGAGGGTCGGTCGTCAGATGCGCTTATCAACTTCCTCTTTGCTGCAAAAAAAAACACAAAACGAATTCACTATTTTTAAACCACCGCGGTGATTAAGAGCATGTCACAAGATTGTAGAAGGCATTGTTGAGACCTCTACATTTTAACTGAAAAAGATATGGTGCGGTCTCTTTGTTCTTAACATCAACACATTGTTATAAAAGAACATTATATAACAAAACAATAATGGGATACTTGGATACTTTTATCATCTAATCTTATATACTGTTAACACCGTTACACCTTAGAATTCTTGTTACATTTGACTTGGTTCGAATAATCATTGAGTTGATTGATAGATTGATTGAGTGTTGCTTAACATCCAGCGGCTAATAATTCCTGATAATAGTTAGGACAACAGCATGTTAATGAGCCCTGTTTTATACTTGACGGATACGCTGGTTCGGATTTAAAAAAAAGCAACAGTCCGCACACCATTTAAACCAGAAACATTAATCTGACAGTTGCCCAACCAGTCTTGCATGTGTAGCGGAAAAGCGGCAAATACCAATAGTAATGTATTTTGTTTGATCCGGATTTATTTATAGTTAACCAATTTTGTTTGACATTGTATAATAATTTTCGTTAGGCAATGTATTCCGTATTATTTTAAAACTATTTCAGACTTGCATTTTGGTGTTGCGTTGCTTGAGATTATATAAAGACTCCCATCTTACCCAATGAGGTATCTTTTTTGTCAACCGTCAACTCTTTGACTAGTCTATGTACGAGCTCTGCTAGTTGCTTTTCCGTGTAGTTTGCATATGCTTCTTGACCAATATCTGTACAAACACACATACATCCTAACGAAGTAGGTGCATCAGCCAGAGAATTGGATTGTGTGGTTGTTGTCACTGAAAATGTTGCAGCAGTATTCCAAGATTGGAGAGAACCTGTTGCAATAGTTGTCAAGGCTGTTGTGGAGTTAGTCGGGGTTGTTGTTACTATAAACACATAAATTTGGAGTCATAAAATCTGCACACACATAAAGTTACAACGGTCAATTTGAGTCCTAAAATCTGCACATGAACCGAAATAACACATTCAGTTTCAGAATATATTTTCTAAATAATACTTGAAAAGGCCACATATTCCATACTATGCCGTTTAAATAAACTTCTATACAAAACTATAGAATTGTCTAAAAATTAGTTCATTGTCTAAAAATTAGTTCATTTCATCAGACACCCTTAGACATGGACTTTATCTTCTTCTCTATCTAGTCAGGTACATGCCCTTAAAAGTTAGAACTATAATTCAACAAAGATTGTAGATTACTAGGACTCCGGAGTGGAACAAAAACTGAAATTGTTTTCTACTCAATCGAGACTTGTTACTGACATACTAAATGTTTGTCTTCTGTATATAAGAATGACCACATTCATTTACAGCCTTAATTCACTAATTTTAAGGTATGTTTTCTGTAGGAACATATATCAAACCCAGAAAACAGTTATACGTGGAAAAGTAATTGATGATTAACAACAATCTTCATCATGTATCGTATATGACTAGTAACCTCTCAAAGCCATATCCGACAGCAGGTCAACTTATAAGTGCAATACTTTTCGAGGCCTTTCCGTATTTTAAAGCTTTAGAATTTAAAAAAATGCTGCAAATTTCTGTAAAACATGGTTTGATAAATTTCATGTCAGACAAGTCAGATAACTGGGCTGGTGAATACCCTTGAGGACATGATCCAACAACAACGGTATTGACCCAGTGTTTTCAAAATGTTAAATAAATAAATATTGATATTTCAGTATGCTATAGGTACATTTCAAGGAGTAACCTCTCATCAATAATTTATTAATCGAAACCTTTGAAATTAAAATTTATCTCTTATGGCTTTGATTATAGTTGTTAGCCAATCGTAGTTTAGGTACACAAGCGTGATATACAAGGCAAAACTAAACCTCGTTGTAGAACATTTCAGCATATTATGGCAACTGAATCAAATTCAGATGTGAAATACATTGTATTAATTATTTTATAAAATGTTTTGAACAGAAGACTTCTGTCGGGTATTGACAAAATTTCAAGCATTATGTGGATTAGATTATTTCTATAGAAATCTATGTTAAAAAGCTAGTTTGTAGAAATTTCCATTACAGGGTCGGCAAAAATATGACTTTTGTAGAATCGCTTTCAATAATTGTTCACACAACAAAATATTTCAATCAGCTGATCTGAGCAGTCACAGACAAGAACACTTCTATTATTCAAGTCTCTTATAGATGAATACAATAATTAGTCAGACAAAAAATTGTTCACTGATTACTTACACCATACATCAATTCAGCCGACATGACAGTTTATCAAAAAAAAAAACTGCAAGTTTACCGATGTTGAACAGATATCGTTAATTTTGATATGCTATATGTACATTTCATGGAGTAACTTCTCATCTGTAGCATTAGAACCCATTTATAGGTCCAAGGTCCAAACACAGTTCAAGAAGTTCTCAAATCCAAATTTAAGCTACATAAAAAGCCGAATCCAGAGTTAGGGACAACATTTCGAAGCCTTCGTATTTTCAGTGCTTTAGAATTTCAACAAAAGCAGCGATTTTCTGTAAACAATCCTGCGTTTAGTGAACATCTCGACCAAATATTTCCCAGCGAACTAGAAATTAAGGAGACCATAGGCTCAACAAAATCTGCGTCATACCTATATTTATTCCTCAAAATTGACCAAGAGGGAAAACTTATTCCCAAGATTTTAGATTCCTATTGTAAAATTCCTATATTTACGTAATATTTCTACTTCCCCTGCCTACGCAGTTTATGTTTCGCAGTTGATTCGATACTTTCGTACCTGTTCCAAGTATCGGGATCTTTTAGAAGAGCATTGCAGGGGAAGCACTTCATCATACTCCTGTTTTGTGAAGGAGTTCGTGGATTCCAAGCCTTTATTCCTTTTGTTTTCGTTTTATTTTTTTGTTTATTCCCAAGTTTTCTTGTCTCTTTGAACTATGCGCTTTTGGTTTCTCACATGGGTATTCTACACTGTACTTGATAATCATTATAATACCCATGTCCGACAAGTCTGAAAACTGGGCTGTTGAATACCATATGGCACCTCTTAACCTCCTTCAGAGGCATCAACCCAGTGGTTCAAAATGCAATTTTACCAATGTTGAATATACATCGTGCATTTATACGTTCTATATTAACTTTTCAAGGAGTAACTTTTCATCAGTTGAATTGGAAAAAAAAACAAAGGAAAACTGTGATTCAAACATTTCAAAATGATTTACTCATATCAAAAGAAACCAAAATAGGCCGCAAAATCTAGCAGGAAGGACATCAATCTTTACTTTTTTATTCAATCCACGACTACAAACAATATATATAAGTTATGCTGTAAACAAAAGATATCTTCAATTGAGAATATCTCATTAGTATGATTAGAACCAATACATAAGAAGTCCTCTTAACAGATTTCACAAAGGAATCTTTTTAAATTAATACCATTGTGGCGACTATGCAGAAATTTTTTATAGACGCCAAAGGTATAACTTATAGTGCAAAAACATCAAATTAGCTTGACAATTTAAAAAAATAAGACCATAAAAATTTTTCCCTCTTCAGAAAATGCAAATTACAGCAGAGTAACTAGAAGAGCTTACCTGGTACTTTGGGCAAAATTTGATATAATATATATTATACTGTTTTCTATAGCGGCGACAGAGTCAACACTTTTATCAAATGTTTCAAAATTACGCTGTTTGTCTAGTGTTAGTACTTTGATAATTGGCGTACAGTTGCCCATTCGTGAGTACAACCAGACTGTATCCCTTATTTTATGTTCCCTCACCCTCTCCTATGCCCTCTGTCAAACGCACAGTTAACGCACAAGTTAAATGGACCTTGTTCCAGTAACTATATGCCATGAATATATCGATTGCAAGTACATCTTTATGAGAACAAGCAAGAGCCTTATGTATCGATGGCCAGCTCCTCAGTCTTGTTTAATTTTTGCACCAACTTCAGTTCTACATGTTTCAGTACTGTTATGCCTTTGATATTTGGTTTTTTATGAGAACAATAAAAACCATGCAATGACAACAGCAAATAGGAGCGGAAGAAAAACAATATTGATGATCGTCGTCCAACCCTAAGAATGAGTAAAATTCTTAAACCCCTGGAAAAATACAACGACAGCTTGAACAAAAAAGGAAAGACGGAAACAAAAAGCTTTGACCAAACGAGCTCCCTGATAAAACAGGGGTAGGGATATGTTCTCAGGAAAGAAAAGCACACTCTGCGCCGCGGGTGTACAAAAATATTGAAATACGTCTAAAGAGATGGTCAATTGTTCATCAACTGATGGAGAAAAACCAAACATAACAAAAATCTCAGCTACCACTGCATTGATTAACCTGAAATTTGGTATGTATCTTTATATATATGGAGCATATATTTTAAGCGATTTGGTTGACGTCAGACATCAACTTCCTGTTTCACGAAATATTTCCATTTTTTAACTTTTCGGAATAATCTTGGATGTGTTATTTATTCCCAGAAATACACAAAAACCGCAGCTCCCATTTTTTTTAATTTTTAGCACTTACATTCCTGTGTATACAATATATGCATTCATAAAAAAAATTCCAAATCATTATTGCATGAAGTTTTCTTTAAAATAATATGTGGTAAAATTAATGTCAGAAAAATCTGAAAACTGTGCTTGGGAATTTCCTCGGTGACCTCTGGATCACCAGCATAGACATAGGGTTTCAAAATATAAATTTACCAATAATTCTCATATTTTTTCAACATTGGTAATTTTGTATATAGGAAGGATGTGATACAAATATACTCGTATCCAAACAAACTGA
>JAULBM010345103.1:0-12396 GCA_032357055.1 Geukensia granosissima | reverse complement strand
AGAAGTTGAAATTCTACTGTCACTTGGTGGGTGGCTGTCTCATGGACAATCATGCCACATCTCCTATTTTTATAAATAAAAACTTTGTACCACAGGAAAAGGTTTCTAAAAAATACCCTATACTACCCAACAACAGGTAGCATAAAGGCTATTTTTTGTTTAAAAACAAGTCAAGTGCCACTGCTTTACAGATTAACAAGTTTTATGTATTTACCATAATTAATCGGCATTTGTATAGTACACACAGCTGGAAATATTGCCATTGTCTTAAAATCTGCACAAATTTTGATATCACTAGATTCATTGTTCTCAGATATATCAACATCAAAGTCGTACAATTTTGTAAGAGCTGCTAGTGACGTATTATTATACTGCTCAGCTTTATATTTATCACATTCTGGTGAATAATTCAGCTTTATTATTAGTTTCCCCATGTCTAAGTACTGTTGTGGGTCTAAGGATTTAATTTGTAATGAAAAAGGAACAGATATGCTCAATTTTCCAAATCGTTTAACACCATAAAACCAAGATTCTAGAAGTCCCGGTTGTGATGTTTCTAATTTTGATTGCTCTTTAACCGTTTGAACTTCCGAAGAAAACCATCTTTCTGATGAATGTCCTAACGCTGTGGATTTGGGAAGTAGTCTGAATATAAAATTCGACGACAACAAAGTTCTTGATATGATGCAAATCATTTCTGTCATTAACTCCAAAGCTTCCCAGCAGGAAATATCAGAATGTTTATAAATTAAACCATTTGACGGAAATTTTATTATGCGGATTGTTTTACACGTTTATGATTTTACGCCGAGTTATCTTTCTTTCACTGTAAGTGTACAGGCCCGCTCCAAATACTTTCTACTAAAACCGCTGACCTCTGATTTTTTTCATCTGAAACCACTTCACCAAAGTCGGGAACAAAAGTGTTTTTTATTCCCAGACCAAATGGAACAAAACTTGACAGGTAAATACTGGAATAGAGAAATGGGAGATGTGTATTGATTGCATGAAAAAAAGATCCACGGCCGTTATGCAAGCTGTAATAGGTCCCAACATAAATAGCCTAAAAGTGGTGAAATTCAATTGTAACATAATACACAAATAAGGTTTACAATAAACAATGAGTAACACGAAAACATAAAAACAACGACATCCACAGGAATACCCACTGGCGGTTCGTGGCTAGGGGTAGTCATTTAAGCAGTGTGTGACGATAAGCTTTATTCAAAGGATAAATTGTAGAGACGCATTTGGAGAAAATGTCCAGGGAGGGATATTTTGTCCAATGACGAGCAAAACTCCTCCTCGTCTGTTTTTAGTAGGAGGACCCAGTTTCCAAAGACGTTGACTGACTATCCATCATCAGTTTACATACATGTAGATGGTATTGTTCATGAATGATGATAACATTAAAGAACCATGTGCTGCTGGTTCGTCTGATTGTCTGAAAAGTCGGATTTATTCTACATGGCGTGAATTTTCGGATATTCCCAAGGCCTCTCCTCCCCGCAAGACTACTTCTCCTTCAGACTTTAGAACTTTTTCTTATTTTGGAATTTTCAAAGACGACCTAAAGGTTTCCAGTCATTTCCAGATTCGGGGAAATTCAAGACTGCTCTAGATTTTGTGAATGAATCTATTGTTGAGAAACATTCCGTTAGCGCAGGTATATAGTTAGTTTTTTTATTTTGGACATTCAGCCTTTCTGGGGAAAATAAAGAAAAGGATTTTAAACTTCATGGGACTTCCCATGTAAGTTCAATGTCACCAAGAACAGTGCCACCTCTGTAAACTGAAGGTAGAGGGTCAGCCAACGTCTTTGAAAACTTACTCGCTAACCACAGGTGAGGAGAAGTCAGTTAGACTGTTCATCGATCGCAATATTTAGTATGTAACACATATACAAATTTAACATACTGAACGACTTCCCGGGAACCAGAATAGGATGAGTTTTGCTCGTCATTGGACAAAATATCCCTCTCTGGGCTCCAAAGATACACCATCATCCTGGTCTGAAGCTTCGTTCACAAAAACTGGAGTGTCAACAACGTCTTTGCTCTCTAAACGAGAAAACGATAACCCAAAGACATCTTTTTCTAAGTTTACGACAAACGGGTTGACTTCAACTTTCTTATTGTAAACTTCCCATATTAATGTGGCAACATTCATGCTTCCCTTGTCTACGGGGTTTATGTTTCGCAGCTGATTCGATGCTCTTGTGCCTGTTCCAAGTATCAGGATTTTATGAAGAGAGCATTGCTGTTGTCGCATAAATTACTACAACAAAGTATACATTCAACAAAAGTTGAAATCGTCTCTCCTAAAACCGCCATCATGAATAGGTCAATCCATATGGGATCAGTGTATCTACACTAGTTATAGACCTGTTACCGGAAATACAAAAATAAGTTGACCTCTTTTGGGATCGAAGTTAACCCGGATAAGAGTTTAAAGATTCCACGACGGTTGGTGAGCGCAAGACAGGGGATGCTTACCATTCAAGAGCACTTGATCTCACTCCTGTTTTGTAAAGTCTATATGTCACTTTAGTAAGATCAGTGATGGAATATGCATCAGTTAACTTGGACTATGTGGCACATTCAATAGACTAGAAATGGTGCAAAGAAGAGTCTCACGTTTTGTCACTGCAGAATACAGAATCATTTGTAGTGTCAACAGAATTATGGTACAACTTGGAAACTTTCGTGAATTCCAAGCCTTTGTTCTTTTTGTTTTAGTATTGGGTGCTAAACCTGAGATTGATAAGAGTGTGGGTGTGGCACATT
Organism: Geukensia granosissima; assembly: GCA_032357055.1. Classification (NCBI taxonomy): domain Eukaryota; kingdom Metazoa; phylum Mollusca; class Bivalvia; order Mytilida; family Mytilidae; genus Geukensia; species Geukensia granosissima. Next base: position 9,610 of record JAULBM010345103.1, on the reverse strand, counting down.
TTCTGACTTTGGGCAATCGAGCTTATTTTTCTCTTGCAAAATGACAAGATACACTTCATAAGACTAATCTCTCTGAAACTCTCGAGGATCGACTTTGTTTTTCTCCCTTGGCTTGCGATAAGTTGTTTGGCCTTCCTCTGGCCAAACATCAAGAGGAAATCGGAAAGTTTAGGTATATGTTAAGATTTTTGATGGGAAAAGAAAGGTAACTGCAACCTAATCCCAGTCTCTTTCTAGAATTTCCGATTCTGGAAAAGGTTTTGATCGTTCAGGTCAAGGACTAGGTCAGCGTAAGCGTCCTTCTGACACCAAGTCTTCTTCCAATTCATCATTGGGAAAAAGGCCAAAGCACATGGTGGGGGAAAGAAGCAGTTTCATTGAGGTGTTCACCCCGCAGGTAGTACTGCTTCCACTGGAAGAGAAGCCTTTTGCAATTACTTTCCTCAATTGCCAGTCTAGCCCACTACCTCGATCACTTCAGACAAATAAGTTCTTTTAAGTAATACACAAGGGTCTAGAGTTGAACTTCGCGGAGTATCCTCCACTATTTTTGGATCCCATAGAAATTTCGAAGATAATGGATCCTGTCAAGAAAACCCTACATCAAGAAGTAGTAAAGACTCGTCTTTTCAAGGGTGCTATAGAGGAAATTGTTCATCAGGTGGATCCAGCTTTCTATTCTCGCCTTTTTTAGTCTATTTACACCTCTGCTAGTATTTACAAGGTTTTTTTTCAGACTAATTTCTCAATAATCTATTCTTGGTTGGACGATTTCCTTTTGAATTATCAATCTTGTTCTCTTCTAGAAGAACATACCTATTTAGTGATTAAACTGCTTTTAATTTTGGGTTTCCTTATTTCCTGGAAGAAGTCGGAAATCACCCCATTTAGGATTTCATTTTCCTCTGGGAACTCTACCGGACAGACTTCGGTCTAGTTTTTTCCCCAGCAGAGAATATTCTTAACATTTTTCCTTTGGTGAACGAACTGTGTCAATCTGAAAATGTCCCAGTACGCCAGTTCTTACAGTTGATTGGGTTTCTAATTTCGCAAATGGATGTTATACCTCTACTCCGTTTACACATGTGACCAATTCAGTAGTATATTATGGAGTTTCGGCATCAACCATCAGAAATTGGAATCTTCTTATGTCTGTTTTACCACCCATAATTGCCAATCTCCATTGGTGGATGCAAAGGGAAAATCTTTATCCCTGGGCCCATCAACTTCAGTTCTGACTATGGTCACAGATGCGTCCCTTATGGAGTGGCGCAAAGTTCTGGAGGTCAAACAATGTCAGGAGTTTGGTCTCGTGCTCACGAGGAGCACATCAATCTTTTGAGATGAGAGCAATGTAACTAACCCTGAAATATTTCAGGACGAGGGTCATGGTTATACACAGACAATAAATTCAGTGGCGTTCAAAACGGAACGGAACTAATGATTATTCACTATCTTCTGTGCAGGAAGATTCTCCTAATTTGCAACAGTTACATGATTCTTTTGTCAGTCAGACATATGCCAGGCATTCCGAATCTTGTGGCCGATGCTCTTTCTCTTTTCTCTGGTCCCAGTAAACACAGAATTGCAATTGCATCCTGCAATTTTTCCCAAGATTACCTTAAAATTACAGTCTGTTGAAACACACGCCCACCAAACATTACAAAAATGTTGTAAGTCAAGAAAGCAAATGTCATTTTTCAGAGTACTTTATATTTGTATCTTCGTTTGCAATCTTTCAACAAAAGAGGAGACTAAAGCTCTAAAGCTAATTTTTCTTTGCGTTTTGAATGTGGAATAGTAGTATACAGGGTGTAAAAATCAAATGTTTTGATGCTTAAAGATGTTTTGATAATTTATAAAAACGCCATCAAGAGTAAAATAGCAGACAAAAAAAGCAAAAAAATTTCTAATGGAAAAAACCAGACACTTTAGAGCAATTGCAATATGACAGTATTTGCGGAGGAATTCCAGAAATACGATACAGAGTCAACTGATGTTAACCAACTCTGAAACAAATTTACCAAACAATGCAGCAATCATCTGGGAAAGCTAATTTCATCTAAATAGAGAAGCTAAAAATACAACCAGCCATGGATAACTAAAGAATTTAACGCCTTACAAAGAGCAAAAAACGTGCACAAAAAAGAGCAAGAAAGTCAGCAAAGAAGAAGCATTGGGAAAAACACATGAAAAAAGAAACATGTTCTATCAAAATGCAGAAAAACGTACATTATTTACATGTATGTATGTCCAGCATGCTAACTGATGACTATTCTAACAATCTCAAGCGTTTCAGTGGATTCATAGAGAGTAAATGCACAGAATCTTTACGCGCAGCACCAATACGGAAGGAAGGTATAGTTCACAGTGACACCAATACTAAGACCAACATACTGAATGACCAACTTACGTCAGTATTCACAAAGGATAAAGACAATAGTCTAACAGAGGATAGCCCATACCAAACAGTACCTGACATAATAGTACATCGGACGGAACATTAACCCACATTTAGCCATTGCACTAGACTGCTTTCCTTGAAATTTTTTTGCAAGAGCTGCCGAAGAAATTACGCTTATCCTGACCACTATCTTCAATGCCTCAATACATCAAGGCAGAATACCAGATCAATAGAAAGAAGCCCACATATACATTTGTTAAAAAGGGAGACAGGAGAAAGCTTCCAACTACCTCCAACTCTTACTGACTTCAATCTGCTGCCAACTTATGGAGCGTATTATTATTATTATTATTACAAAGTAACACCATATTACGTCTTAAAAGGAATGATATTCCATCTTGTTACCATCATGGATTCAGAAAGTATTGATTGTTGGTTGCTTAACGACGTGTGGCAAATATTTCATGCATATTCAGGACGAGAACAAGTTCAACACTTTTCAATTTCGAAAAAGGGGTGGGAGGGGTCACAACAGGGCAACGGTTTTTGTTTGCCACTGGAAAAGGGAGTGATGGGTAGGGACGGAAAATTTAGTCTTTTGTAGCGGCATTAGCCTTCTCTTTTTCGAAAACTACAAAAGGGGTCTTTTACGTGCAAGGAGCGTTACACTCTCCAAACACGTCACCCACTATGGTCCACGGCCAGGCTTTCCGTATTATAACCGAGCAGCTTACTGTACATTGTGTTTGTACGATGGCTCCTATGGACATTTTAAAAGTCATTTGCAACAAAACACCAGAGGTAAGTATGGAGATTATCGGAAAAAGAAGAAGAAGAAAAAATTTTACTTTAGCATAAGTGCAAGATTAGTTTTTAGACCTTGTAAATGTAATCAATTTTATTGGCGTAAACAACCTAATGATATTGGATTTTTTTTTACAAATTGTGAGTTGATATGACAGATAAAGATAAAATTTCAACAGTAAAGTTCCTTCTACGAAAATGAGCAGTTACATAGATATCTAAAACGTTTAAAATGAAGAGAGTTAATGGCAAAAATGCAAAAATCATCAATCGTCAATGGTCCTGTGGTCACTAAGGTTATACTATGTTTGTACTTGAGTGGACGTAGGACCTCTAATGTAATGACGAAATTTTAATTGCAGTATAGGATTGGCAAAAATTAGACTTGCACAGATATACATATAAAATAGTTTATGGTTGAAGTACTGCCTTTGAAGTCATGCCAAATTCCATATAATGACAAAAGACATGTTAACTGTTAACATAAACATGTATTGAATTGAAGAAAAAAATATTGTAATATATTCCCCACCACCCTCTAGATTTAACCTTGTATTTAAACATCTTTATTATTTTGAAGATTTATCCATGTTCTCCGACATATTATTACAGCAGAATGCAGTGTTGAACGCGATGATGCTGAATTCACAAACATTTTACAACATTTAAAATCGTTTGTGACTCCAATGATCGCAACCTTCATCTTACTGGTAATAATCTGCATCCTTTAAATAAACGTATTCACAAAGGGTAGACATTTGACGTTGTCAGAACTTTAAAACTTGATACAAATATTGACTCTTAAAAAATTACAAAGATACTACTAGTGGCATTGTAGCCCTTTGTTGTGCTCGACAATTCTATATTAAATCTTCGGAAAAAAGTGTTTGACGACATCGATTAAGTCTTGAAAAACTTGATGTATTATCATCGGGAATTGCATCCTAAGCATGATTTCAGAAATTGTGTGTAGTCAGAGTTTGGTATGTGCTTTGTTTTGTGCACTTTTGTATGATTTAAATAAGCAAGAGAAGTGAAGCAAGCTCTGTATGGTAGATATGTGGTAAAAGATGCATAAAATCTTATTAAAAGACCATACTATGATGAAGCCAAACAATTTAGTCCAAGTGGTTGAATCTCGTAAGATTCCAACTTGGAACGAAATAACATACAAAATCAAAGTCGTTGTCGGAAAAGACAAGACCCTGATTCCATGGATGCGGAGAGCACCATTTCTACTTCGCCCGCTTTCTTTAATAAGGTTGCACATTTCTCATATAAGTAAATATTTTACAGGTTCTGTTTATTTGATTTTGCCTTTGCCCAGGGTTTTCGCTCCGCTGTGGTAAGAAGGTACCAATAATGGAGAAACCCATTGTTACAAAGTACACCATCCTTGGGAAATCACTATCTACTGTAAAATAATATGAAGGCCTAAACATCCGCAACAACCTGTATTTGAATACACTGTAGTGTGACCAGTGTTACAACAAAGACGTCGGATAGCGAAAGTCATCAAACAGAATGGTGCACCACCTCATAGAAATACCAACAACCCATCTCATTCCTAGAGGAGTAAGAGTAACAATTCGACGGCATGACAGCAAAAACTCTTACCTCACTCTAGACAAAGACAAACATAACTCATTTTGCATTCTGTCATTCATCTTTGGAATGACCTAACAGCCGGCTCTGTCACCGCTTCCACACTCGATGGATTTAAAGACAGCCTTCAGATGATTGTCTTTCCATAATTCCATGTCGTTTTAACTGTAAATGCTACTATACCAGCTATGACTTTAACAACCCCTGAACCCAATGTAAATATTTACTGTACAGTGTGTTTGCACGATGGTTCCTATGGCCATTTTAAAAAAAGTAATCTGCAACAATACAACAGAGGCAGTATTAAGATTATTGAAAAAAGAAGAAGAAAAATTTTTACCATGGCGTACGAGTAAATATTTACTGTACATTGTGTTTGCACGATGGTTCCTATGGGCATTTTAAAAGTCATCTGCAACAAAAACAGAGGCAGTATGGAGATTATCGGAAAAAGAAGAAGAAGAAAAAGTTGTACTATACCATAGTTTTTAGACCTTGTAAATGTGATCGATTTTATGGGCGCAAACAACCTGACGATATTGGGATGGTTTTTTTTTACAAAATGTGATTTGATATGACAGATAAAGATAAAATTTTAACAGTGAAGTTCTATCTACGAAAACGAGCAGTTTCGAGACGGATTTTTAAAACGTTTATACTAAGGATAAGAGAAGTAATGGATTTTATTTAGCTTATGCACAAATCATCTTCACAATATCAGTGGTCCTGTGGTTACTTAGGACGTTCTATGTTAATACTTGAGTGGACGTAAGACCTCTAATGTAATGACGAAATTTGAATAACAGTATAGAATGGGCAAAAAGTAGCATTGTAAAGATACATAAAGTTAAGCCTATCAGACCCCTTACGGCAACACCGCCTAGCATACAAAGCATGTAGTCTATAGCGCGACGCCATGGTGACAAGACATATATATTTAGACCACTCCAAATTATTTCTAGTTCTTTGGATTTTAGTGATAAAAATAGGAGCGACGAGCAAATTTTTTTGTTTAACTTTGTTTAATTTTTTTTGCAATGGCAAAATATTGGATAGCAACCTCAAAAACTGATGCGAACACAACAGTTTAAAGTTTGTTTCCTCTTTTTGTTTTTTTTAGGAACGAGCGGGCAAATTTTAATTTTGTAAATTTTTATACCGGGTATATAGGAAAAACAATGAAAATTTCTAAAAACTAAAAAAAATAACTCGAGCGAGTAAAGTTTTTTTTTTTAATTTTGAACCCATAATATGAGGAGCGAGCGAATTGGAAGAACTTATAATTAATTTGGAGTGGCCTTAACACATACTTTATAGTTGAACTGACTTTTAAAGTCATAACAAACATATGGTGTACCATGGGTGGCAAAAAGTGTTTTAATTGTTTAAAATAACAGACTACGTGTATTGAATTAAAGAAAGGAAATATTGCAATATATTCCCCACCATCCACTTAATTAAACCTTGTATTTAAAGAGGGTGGTACAGGGGTTTCGCGCACGGAAGTACGATAAATAAAATGTCATTTCACGAGGAACGCAAAATTAGAATATTGCTGTGAAGTTGCGTTTGATCAAGACGTAGGAAACACGACGTATGACGACCCTCTAGCACGACAGGACGTGAAATAAAAATCGGTGAAAACTTTGCACGAAAATAAACCTGTACAACCCTCTTAAATCATCTTGAACATCATCATTTTTTCATTTTTTGATATTCTGTTCTCCGACATATTTTAGCAGCATGCATGCAGTGATGAATGCTATAATGCTGGATTCACAAACATTTTATAACTTTTACAATCGTTTCTGACTTCAACGATCGTAAATTTCATCTAACCGATAAAATTTTGCATCCTTAAAATAAACTAACTTACAAAGGCTACAAAGGAGTAGGTACGTTAAGCTTCATATTTGGCCCAAATTTCAGATTTTGAGACACAATGATAAGATGTTGTGAAAATACTGTTTGATAATCGTCTTTTAATAATTCATTACTTTTTCTTGTATAATTTTCGTCATTTCGACAATATGGAAGGGTATATATGACTATTTTTACAAGAATTTAACATTTTCGATAAAACTACTCAATTTTTGGAGCTGTTTTGTTCAAAATAGATATGATCGCACAAAAACATCACGAAGATATTTCAACCAAACATTTGTACTTGTATGGTCTTTTATTGTGCAAAGTTTAGTTGTGATGTTTTTGTGCGATCTATATTAAAATCGCCAAAATAGTATCAAATATTGCATACAATGAATATATTTCATAGTATTTTCACATTTAAGGCATTTTCAATGTGTCATGTGACCATTGTAGAACTAATGAAACTAAAAATTCTGTTGGATTTTCTTTTTATAGACATTATTCAATATAAAAAATATAAAATAATAGAAATTAGACAATTTTCATCTTTTAGCCAAATTCTTGGGCCAAAAATGGGCCTTAATGACCCTCGTCCTTTGACGTTGTTGTCAGAACATTAAAACTTATTTTACATATCATGTATATAGCTTATTTGTTTTTCAATGTGCATGTGTCTATAACAGCGATTTTCTAGATAGAGCCGTGTCGTTGACACAAAAACTGCTTTGCTCCTCGGTTGAAGTCATTACTCCAGAAAAAAAGTTGGTACATAATATCCATTTCACAAAGAAGACCAATCTTTTCATGTGAAGATGTGTCCGCTTATTCCGCCTAAAGGTTGTGATCCCATGAAAACTTCCTCTTAACCCTGAAATGACTTATATCTAATTGGAAAATGTCTTTAAAGAGGCAGGTTTTCCTACTCTTCTCGACCAACTGAGTTCGCCCGGTTTTTTGGTGGGGTCCGGACTGTTCATAGTCTTGTTTTTTTTATTTTTTATATGTGTATGTCATGTTCCGTCTTGTTCGTGTTCTCGAGATGGCCGTGTCTGTCGACTTTCCCTATTTGACTGGCCCTTCGGTTTTCTTTCGCCTCCTCTTATCACTTTTAAATTACACAGATACTAGTATTAAATATTCGGACGTATTGTCACGTGTTAAAGCTAAATGTTTTATCATCGAGAGTCGCACCCTGCGTGAGCATGATTTCAGAAATTGTGTGCGTACTGAGTTCTGCATGTGTGTTTTATTTATCTTTTTTTGTTAAGTAATCTTATTGTTATTTAACTTAAGGATTGTATGAAAATCAAATTAGAGTGCATACAATCCAATAAGAGTGTGTGCACTCTTGTATGATTTTATAGCATGTCTGCTTTGCTTTTATTTTGCCTTTTTCCCGGCTTTGGCTCCAATGTGGTTGGTATGGCTTGTTTTTTTACCAGAACATGTTAAACTGCACCACAATCTTCATGTGCAGCATTGAGGTACGATTTGCTTAATTATACTTATACAGATTTTGTTTTGAGTGATCTATAGCTCGTCCAAAAGAGTGAGATTCCACCCTTGAATTGAAGGCATTCTGATGACCCATATATTTAAAAATAATCCTCCGTTTCTTAGGAGATGTGTGGTCATTTACCCCATATATTCCCTATTTAGCTTACCTTGTCAAAGACCATGTGAGCTTTTATCATCACTTGGCGTCAGTCGTCCGTCCGTCAGTCCTTATTCCGTAAACTTTTATTACATTTTCATCTTCACTGAAACCACTAAGCCAAAAGGAACCAAACTTCACATTAAGCATCTATGGAGTGTCTTTTACAAGTTTCCTCGTTTCGTCCCGATCGAAAAAAAACATGGCCGTCATGGGCGATTCTTGTTTCTGATTGGGTGATACATAAAAAATCTTCTCCTCTGAAACCGTTATGCTAAATGGATAAATATTTGACGTGGAACACCGATGGAAGGTCCTTTTAAAATTTTACTCATTTTGTCCCGATCGGACAAAAAATGGCCGCCATGTACGATTCTCGTTCGGAATGACTGATTTATTACAAAATCGTCTTCTCAGAAACTGCATGGCCAAATGGATCGATATTTGATTTGGGGCATATTTGAAGGGGCCCTTATAAAGTTCGGACGGAAAACGTGGCCGCCTTAGATGATTGTTTTTTCTAATTGGCCAAAACATAGAAAAATCTTCTCCTCTGAAACTACTTGCAAAATGGAACATTATTTGACAGGAAACATTAATGCAAGATTAATAGTTTAATACTAATCTTGTAATATTTGGTTTTTTTAATTGGCCCAATGTCAGGTGAGCGATAAAGGCCCAGCCTTCTTAGCCTCAAGTTTTTTAGTATTAAAACATAAAATGAAAGGAAATGTTCACATTCAGTATGAAGAATTAAATTAATCCGAGGGTAAAAACTATATGATAATGGTAGAAAACCTCTATGTTTGACATGTGTCTACAAAAGTGACAGAAGTTTGAAGTTATCTTTTCACAAATACCCACAGTTACTGAAAATGGCTGTTTTTGATATTATAAGATGTTTTCTGCATCTTTATCAAAATTGTCTGAATAAGTAGTTATTAACCCTTGTGCATTCACCGATATTATACTAGTCTAATCCAAATATAAATATAAATCCTGTATCACAGGAGTGATACAAAAGTCACCCAAACGAAGACACCAAACTCCACCATTAAAGTGAGGCTCAACATTGCGTTTGAATGTAGTGTTAATAGTTGCACTGGACAAAAAGTTAAAAATTGCAAAAGAAAGTAATGATTGGTCGAAACCGGGTAGCTATTTCTATACCCCGGCTACCCTCGGGGAAAGATCCTTATGCTGGGTGACAATCCTGTGAAGTTTCATTAACTTGAGTTCACTCGTCTTTGAGAAATCTGTCGGCCAAAAACAAT
>JAULBM010345093.1:0-12397 GCA_032357055.1 Geukensia granosissima | reverse complement strand
TTGCCACCATGGCCAGACTTTGCCAAAACAACTTTGAGTCAGGTGAGCGATTACAGGCTCCTTGGAGCTTCTAGTTATATTAATGTATAAATACCTAAACACTAACATTTAATATATATATATTCCATAAACATATAAAAATTGAGTCCTGCACCTGTGTTTCGCATCAGTGATGTGTTAAATCTGCACTGTCATAGATATCTGAGCTTTACCAGCTGAACCCTTAGAGAACATAGTCATATAAATAGAAAGTAAAAATAAGAAAAAAGTAAAAACACTGTTAACCCAGAGTAGCATTTGGGATGTCATACGCTCCTCTCTTTCGTACGTGAGAGAAAGTACCTGTTTCATTGTCGCTTAAACATCAAGCATGTTAATCCACGTAGGCCATTTGAAATTGTCATTTCAAGAATATTCTAATCTATTGATAATTAATTGTATGTGTTGTAAAATATTTGGCTAATTACAGATTTCATGTATGTTCATTAACTTTTAAATATTAATGGAAAACATGATAACGGCTTGTATAGTGGCAGTGTAGAGATAACAGTGCGTTGGGGTACAATGGTTTATATAATTATACCTCTCTGTTAATATTTGCTCAAGAATGCTTCACGTTTTTTAGCTCACCTGGCCAAAGGCCATGTGGGCTTTTGTCATCACTTGGCGTCCATCGTCCGTCCTCATCTGTTAACTTTCACATTTTAATCTTCTCCTCTGAAACCACTGGGCCAAATGGAACTTGGTAGGAAGCATCTATATAAGGTACTTTATAAAGTTTCCTCATTTCGTCCCGATCCGTCAACAAACATAGCCGCCATGGACAATTCTTGTTTCTGATTGGCTGATACATTAGAAATCTCCTCTGAAACCACTTTGCCAATGGATTAATATTTGGTATGGAGGAACTATGGAAGGTACTTTATAAAGATTGCTCATTATGTTCAGATCCGTCAACAAACAGGGCAGCCATGGGCAATTTTTGATTCTGATTGGCTGATACATTAAATTCTTCTCCTCTGAAACCGCTTGGCCAAATGGATTAATATTTGGTATGGAGCATCTTTGGAAGGTCCTTTATAAAGTTTCCTCATTTCATCCCAATCGGACAAAAAACATGGCTGCCATGGATGATTCTTTTTTCTGATTTACTGATACATTAAAAATCTTCTCCTCTGAAACAGCTCGGCCAATTGGATTAATATTTTGTATGGAGCATCTATAGGAGGTCCTTTATAAAGTTTCCCCATTTCATCCCCAGCGGACAAAAAACATGGCCCCCCTGGACAATTCTTGTTTCTGATTGGCTGATACATTAAAAATCTTCTCTTCTGAAACCGCTTTGCCAAATAGAATAATATTTGGTACAGAGCATCTATGGAAGGTTCTTTATAAAGTTTCCTAATTTTGTCCTGATAGGACAAAAAACATGGACGATTCTTGTTTCTGATTGGCTGATACATTTAAAAATCTTCTCTAAAACCACTTAATGGATGAATACTTAATTTGGAGCATCTATGGAATGTGCTTTATGAAGTTCCCTCATGTTGTCTGGATCAGACAAAAAAATTGTCGCAATGGATGATTCGTGTTTCTGATTGGTTGATACATTTAAAAGTCTTCTTCTCTGATATTGCTTGCCCAGATGGATTAATTTTTTACTTTAGCATCAGTGGAGGTACCTTTATAAAGATTCCTAATTTTGTCTTGATCTGAAACTAAACATGGCTGACACAGATAATTCTTGTTTCTGATTGGCTGAAACTGCTGGGTGAAATTGATTAATATTTGATGTAGAGCATTCATGGAAAGTCCTTTACAAAGTTTCCACATTTCATCCCAATGGGACAAAAAGCAAGCTGCCAGACAAATCTTGTTTCTGACTGGCTGATTCATTAAGAAATCTTCTCCTCTGAAACTTCTTTGCCAAATGGCAGGTGAGCGATACAGGCTCAGCCTCCTGAGCCTTTAGTTCATGATTCAGAACCATTTTTGGGCAGATCTAAAGCTACGCGCACAGAGGATAAAATGTTGGTCCGTTATAGAAAAGCTGATGATTTCTGCCCTATACAGTGGAGTACACTAACCTGATAGTGATAATGTAAAAAAATATATTGGATAAAGCTATTTAAATATGTACAGCTATTGCCACTATAAATGTGAAAGTATTCAATAATTTAGAAAAGTATTTATTGTTTAATTGAAAGATAATTGCGTTTTTTATAATTACTGTTCGAAATATGAATCATATTCTCTTTAATTTGAATTTTGAAGAAATAACAGCATTATTTTTTACGATTTTTTACTTATGTTGGAATTTTGATTGTCATACTTACAAGTGAATTAAATTTTTTGGTAAATAAAGTATCCCAGTGTCAATAACAATTACACAGTAGTCACTTTCAAGTGAGCAATCTAAATAAAATAACTAAAAACTTCCATATGTAAATAAATAAATATACGAAAACAGGAGTGGTAAAAACAAGGAATACCTCAACAAAAAAACAGCATCCATCATCCAAAAATCTACCGAAACAAAAATAATATAAACACTAAACACATATTAAAAACAACGTATGGGTCAGGTAGCCTAGTGGAGTTAGACTAGTTATCTAGGTAACAAAAGCATATACATGTAAATAAATGCAACTTACATTCTTTTGCTGTTGTTTCGTGGAGAAGAGATGAATGTGATACATACTGTCTATTTTGCCCCGAGGCTCGATCGAGGTATAGAAATAGGCCGTTCGGTTTCTCGGCCTGCAAGTAAATCCTCCGTAGGTTGGGCGAGATTTAGAAGTATTCGACCACTCCGAGATCAAAAATACCATATATAATGCGAATGGATTCTGTTTGTGCATTATTTACGCCAAATTTATGCTTTCGGTCGGATAATTCCGGCTTGGACTGTCTAGTGTATCTTTGTCAATTTGGATTAAGTAGTTTATGTAGGCATCCCGCCACTTGTTAGGGATTAAGTGTTTCCAGTGTTCTTTTTTCTAATTTGCCAAAAAACAGCCTTTTCTGGTCCATAATTTTGTGCAGCAACATAAATCTGTCGTTGTTTCATGACCGTATTCGTCAACGATGCTCTGTTTCAGGGTAAGTTGCAGGCAAACTGATCACTGCGTCGTAGGTGTCAGGACACCAAATTTGGCGAGGGTTGTGTGTTAAAAGTCTTTGTACAACAGCACGTCCAGTTAGCTACAAGGACTGTGACATGTGTGATAAATTGATCATACATGCATATAGCAAATGGGCAAGAAACACCAATTCATCTTTCAATATCATTGTCCATCAATGTTTTAATGACCTAATCATATATATATAAACATATCGACTAAAAATTCTGTTTAAAAAAAGGCTGTACTTAGGATATTTTTATTAAAACCATGCACTGAAATAGGTTTTGCATATCACGTTTTTATGGAGGCGGGTCAGAGTTTTATCTACTCTCAAGTGTTATATAAAAACTTAAGTTTTGTTTTACCGCAGAGCTTTGTTTACACAACGAAAAATTTGTGTGACTACTTTCCATTTTACACCTTATATAACGTCCGTTATGCATAGACAAGGTCTGCTGGCAAGTTATAATAACGTGAAGGTTTACAAAAGCAAATATGATATGTGTATAGTTTTTGATTTACTTGTTTATGTCGAAAATTTGATACCTGGGCATCTCAATACATTATAGCATTTGAATTTGAACCAAAATTAATATCTCATTTTTGGAAGCATTGCTGCTGCAACAGTTTGTGTTTAATGTATGACCTGGACGCAAGTATTTCAAGATAATATATAGCTAGGGGAGGATGCGAGTACATGTAAGCATGGCTACTGAAACTTGAATGTGTTTATTAATAATTTGTGACCGAACAGCGGCTCTGTTTATTTGGAGCTTTGTTTTTCGAATGTCTGTATCCGCCATTATTAATAAAAACGTTACTTTTTATTGTTAGACATGGACAAAGTAATAGTCATTGATTTTATGATTGAATCATGTCGATATTATTAGATTCTCTGTCATTTTGTCTTTGTCAACTGTGCAAATGTATTCATTTCAAAATCGATACCTTTAGTACCCAAATAAAGATATTCCGAGCTACCTATTAAGTCGGTAATACAGAACAACCTTTGACCCTGTTCACGTACTAAAGCAAAAAATACCTGTGTGATCAAAGTATTATCCGTGTGAAAAAGATTACCTGTGCAGATTGTTTATTGAGGATACCGGTTCGATAAGACTAAAATTAGCTGGAGATTTTTGTGTTTTTGTTTATTTAATTTTTGACAGCTTTAGTGTTAAAATTTCAATTTCATTTTGTTGTAAATTACTTTATTTGGCATTTGTGTTTGTTGTAAAAAGAAATGAAAACTATAGAATTATTAGAACAAGGAATAATATTTAATTTTAAACACATGTGTCAATAGGATTTAGAACGAAATCTACTTTGGGTTAGTGAATTCAATGGAATAAAATATAAAGGTGAGTTCTATGGTAATTTTTGGGAGAAACATATTATTTATTTGTTAATTTCTGCTTAAAGAAATCAAATAAAATACAAACAATATTAATTTCCTCGGGATTTTGGAAACGACAAAATAAATATTTTTCATATTGTTCGTATAAATGTTGCTTTTTTCTAAATTTTTAAACACTTGTATTTGCTTTTACACGAAGACCTATGAAGGAATCAGGTGGTACACAATGCACAGAAGACAAATCTTTCAAGTTTCCACACATTTTCGGTATATCATATTGTGAGAGTGCACGTGCTTTTGTGCATGTTTTTTCCAGAGGGTTGAGACCACAAACGAGTTTGTAATGTGCCATGACGGTAAAATTTTATTCAAGCCGAGCGATTTCACTGATATAAAGAACATGTCGCAGTTGATAACTATGTATGCTATTTTTTCTTATGGTTTCTCGATAAATACTGTGATCGCACACACGCCCAGAGTAGTTGATATACTGAGCAGTAGACCTTTTTTAGTTTAAACTCATTCAAATTAATAAATATAGGACTTTTAATGTCGTTAAATCTGTTAAGTTTCCTTAGTTGGCAATTTCAATGCTGTGACACTTTTGTAGACGGTGTCTTAACCCCACCCCAGCTGACTGCTGACAGTCCTATAACTGAACACATCTCCTTGTGACTAACTCTTGCATAGTTTTCCAAAAACTTATTTAAAATTGTTTTCAATTGTTTTCAAAGGCATCAAAGAGACTTATGATGATATTCAGAACTATGGAGAAATTTATCATGGGGCATAGTTCTATCACTTTTATATGAAATGAGTCCCCTTTAAGTCCGGATCTAAGCATGTATTCTTGTTGTTTTTTTTATTTTATCAAATTATGTTTATAATTTTTGTGTGTGTTCTGTGGCAGGGTAAGGCAAGCGTTGGGACCAAGACAGTTTTACTCGACTGTAAAAAGATATAATGGGAAAATATGATGATGTGCGGAGAATTTAATTTCAGAAGAGTTAAACTTTGTATAAAGATAGTGTTTATAGTTAATTGGGGTAATTTTAAGCCAAAACGTGTCCTGTGTTAGTGTCTTCCCTGTTATATGTTTCTTAGGAAAAACATAGAGAACGATATTTCATTATCACCAAATGGGTTTGATTTGTGTAAATATACTTTGTCGTAGAGAACTATTTTCTTCCGGACACTTTTCACCGCGGACACTATTTGATGTTACATAATCAACAGGGGAATTCAAAGCTGTTAAAAGGCGAATATGTCAAAGAATGAAAACTCTGTCGCAGATTTTAAAACATATACAAATATTCCAACTCAGGATCCTGGTACTTTTAGCAAACCAAAACTCCCCACTTCCATGAAACGAAAGTAGTTAATAGAACATATATTTATGGAGTGATTGACGACATTTGTAAAACCTGTAATACATGTGGTATAATTTTGCATTTGTGGTCTTTTATTTATAAAATTGATCTTGTGCGTTGTATAGGTAGTCTGTAACAGTTGGACAGTTTAAATCAAATTTTCTTTCAGTTGTTATATTGAAATAAAAAAAAAAAACGTCGAATTACATAACATCCCAAAATAAAATTACAAGATTTAAAGAAATGAAGAAATAATCGATTACAAACGAGGTAAAGATTGACGTTTTAAAAGGTTACATGTATATATATCAGTATAAAAGTTCGTTGATATTTAATACCCACAGAGTACAAAAAGGTGTGCATGATCAAGCGAAATGAGATTACTTAAATCCAATCTTATGAAATTTAAAACGGTGACCTTTCCAAATCTGCAGAGGACACCTTGGACGAAATCCCCTTGAACTTTGAATTGCTCATATGTTGGTTTGGTTTTTTTTTCAAAAAATGATGATCATATATACTAGACGAGCCAATTCCACACCAGTTGAATTCTATATGCCGATTTTCCACGCTGCATCTAGTCATTATGACTTGAATATGTTACACTGACCGAACGCAACAAGTAACATGTAACAATGACTATATTTTAAGCAAGAGTGTTATTAAAGCTATTGAACTTATGTCTTTTGAAAAATATAAAGAAAATTGGCAGAATAATTTATTATTAAATGATAATTGTAAACTACGTACATATAGATTATTTAAAGATACATATGGTGTTGAAAACTATTTGACTTGTAATATGCCTGGTAAATACAGAAGCTCGTTGGCAAAATTTAGATGTGGCACAGCTCCTATTAAAGTTGAAACTGGAAGATATGAAAACTTATCTTTAGAAAATAGAACCTGTTTTAATTGTAATACATATGTTGAGGATGAAAAACACGTTATTCTTGATTGTCTGCTATATACAGATTTATGTAATGTTCTATTTGGTCATGCTTGTAATTTTAATGAAAATTTTATATATTTTACAGATGAGGAAAAATTCATTTTCATTTTTAACGATGAAAATATGTGTTATTTTACTGCAAAAATCGGCCACGATATTTTATTTAGAAGAAGGTGTATTTTTATATTCTTAGAAACAGAGACATATAATACAATTGTATTGTAACCTGTTGCGTTCACACTTGTGTTGGTGTTCTGGCATAACTTAATCCGGATTAAAATTGAAACAAAGAAATCAATGGAACATAAGTAACGTTATCAATATGACGTCATATTTAATCCACATTTGCGTTCACACTACAATTTGATCCGGATTAACTTAATTCGAATTAATTAAATCCGGATTAAATCAAACCTATTGTGAACGCAAAGTGCCTTAATCCACGTTTACCTGAGTTAATCCGGATTAACTTTTGTAGTTTGAACGGGGCCTAAATCATTAACCCCGCCCTTCTGTGTATTTTTTCTCGAAAGCGAAGAAAGATAACAAAATCTGTTTGGATACTGCTCACAGCAATCACTAGGGCAAATTCAAAAAGTAGTTACCAGAATTGTCAAAGATAAGCTGATAATAAAGTCATGTGCAAAGCTAACTTGATGATTAATGAAGGCGCGCCTTTAATAAGAAAATGGCGAACAATTCGTAAGAATTACTTATTAACCTTTTCAAGAAACTGTATATTTCAACTTATGTAAGATGTGGTTCCTGGCATATATTCCATATAAATTATTTTCAATATTAAACAAAATTTCCATATTTAAAAGAAAGAATATGGAATATTTGTCAGATGATCGCATGTTAAACTGAGTCCAAGTATGGTGGCCATCTTTTCTTAGCAAATAAAAAACTAGCACACCCTATCATCACTTCTCTGCTTGATAATGATCTATTTATCAGTTGATTTGAAAAACGACATTATTTGAAAATGAGCAAACAAAAATGCAACACCAGAGGCGGATTCAGACTTTTGGAGAAAGGGGCCCACTTTTTCAGGACCTCTTGATCCATTAATTTTCTCGATTTCTAGTGGAGATTTTGACCAAAACTTACCCCATACTTTTCCCTTTTTATCATTTTTGCGTTTCAAAGGTTGGCCGGGCAACCCTGCACTCTGGATCCGCTCCTGAATACGTTTGTAGGTCGCACGTATTGGCTTCCGTAGCCTCGAGATCTAGTATAATAATAAACTAAAGAGGCTCACCTGTCTCAAACAGACTTGTATCAAAAACTTTAATTATACAGATACCCTAAAACAAAGTTTTACCAAAATCCATTCAGTAGTTTCAAATGAGATTTTTTTAACCGTAACTTCAAAATTAGCACTAAAATGTCAAGAAAAGGTCAATAACTCGAACAAGAGTTAAGAAATTTCCTTGAAAATTTCACCACGGATAGATTTTATCATGCTTAACATTTTTTTATAATTAGTACGAATTTAGCTTAAGTTAACGGGTTTTGACATAAATGCAAAAATCTTCCGTCAGACCCCTGTGCTATTTTTTGTAACGACAGCCATGTTTTTCAACCGATCAAAAATCCAAGCATTAATTTTATGCAGTATATCATAAGGAACAATCAAACAAAGTTTCATCTAAATCCATTGAGTTGTTTCAGAGGAGATTTTTTCAATTGTTACTTCAAAATTAGCTAAAATCATCTAACTTGAGGCTCATAGGAGCCTGTAAAGGCTCAAAGCTGTTTTGACAAAAGTAACATTTGAAGCTATAAAGCAGTTAAATTACAACTGGGTCAAATTTAGAAATATTGGAATTTTTGGATTGTGTTCAGGGATTTGCAGGAATTTGTTCTTCAAATTTATCATTCTATCAATGTTTTGGAAAAGAGGAAATGGATTTACAACAAAACCTGAAATGTGGGGAAATTTTACAGAAAACCCTTATAAGGCTTCAGACCAATATGTATACATTTAATGGTTTTATACGCCCACACAGCAATGTTCTCAGTTGGACATTGCTTACAATAATTCTAGGTTCATTTTTATGCTTCTTGTTTGGTCGATAAAATTTTGTTTTATTTGGTTCTTTGAAACTTGTGGAGTATAATGAAGCAAGAAATATAGGTGATACTGAGTTATTCCAAGTTGAGATGCGTCGAGAATAAATTATCATATTTCATTATGACAAGTTTTCAACCATATTGGATGGAATGTGACAAAATGGAACACAGCTTTTAAAGAGAACCGTATGGGTCCAATGTTAAAATGTGCAGAGCCATGGCGGCCATGTTAGATGGCGCCTGGCAAAACCGAAAAGAATTTGTAAAGAGAACCATCTAAGGGCCATAATAACAAAGTTTGGTATAAATTGAATCAGAGGTTTCAAAGGAGTTGATCAAAATGTAAAATTGCCATAGGGTCCGATGTTAAACTATTCAGAGCCATAACGACCATCTTCGATTGCGCCCGGCAAAACCGAGCATAATTTTAAAGAGGCCCTTCTTAGGACCTATCCACCAAAGTTTTGTTAATATTGACTCAGGGGTTTCAGAGGAGTTGACCAAAATGTAAAAACTCCCATAGGGTCCCATGTTAAAATATGCTGAGCCATGGCAGCCATGTTAGATGGCGCTCGGAAAAACTAAACACAATCTTTAAAAAAAGAGGACCATCTAAGGACCATTCTACCAAAGTTCGGTTAAAATTGACTCAGGGGTTTCAGAGGAGTTGATCAAAATGTGAAATTCCAGTAGGGTCCAATGTTAAACTATGCCGAGTCATGTCGGCCATAATGGATGGCGCTCGGCAAACCCGAATACAATGTCTTCAGAGAACCATCTAAGGACCATTCCACCAAAATTCGGTTAAAATTGACTCCGAGGTTTCCGAGGAGTTGACCAAAATGTAAAAAATAAAATAGGGTCCCATATTAAACTATGCCGAGCCATGGTGGTCATGTTAGAGAGAACCCGGCAAAACCGAACACAATTTTAAAGAGGACCATCCAAGGACCATAATACCAAATTTTGGTAAATATTGATTCAGGGCTTTCAAAGGAGTTGGCCAAAATGTAAAATTACCATAGCCGAGCCATTGCGGTCATGTTGGATGGTGCTCGGCAAAAGCGAATAAATTTTTAAACAGGACCTTTTAAGGAACATTTCACCGAAATTTGGTTGAAAGTGGAACAGGCGTTTCACAGTAGTTGATGAAAATGTAAAAAGTTTACGACGACGACGGACGCAAAGTGACGAGAAAAGCTCACCTGGCCTTTTAGCTAAAAAATTTACATGGAATCGAGGGAAGCAGATACGACTTTTTAATGATTTTTAAAGAAAAGAAATACTTGTCGACAAAATGGATATAATAATCATGCAGGTAACGCGAGGTTAAAAACATTAGATAAGTTACCAAATGTGCACCAACTTAAAGAAATCTTGTTTTGTAACTCCCATATATATATATATAATTACCTAAATTTTTGGTCATATTGACCAAGCACAAACAGACACGAAATTTAAGAAAAAAATCACAGTTTAATGTTAAACTAAGTTCGAAGTAGATACGAATTTAAAAAGGGACCATGCGAGGACCATTCCACCAATGTTTGGTTTCCACTAGCCATCTAATTTACCGTCATTTCCAGGCCATCATTTTGCCAAGTGACAACATAAGATTAGCTCTAATTGGCAAGCTGCATTTTCCCCCTAAATTTCATATATGGATGGAACAGAAGGAGGGGACAATTACTGCTGACTATAAACAAATTGTAAATAGTGGAAGATCAGATCTGAAGTCTGTGACAACTGGTTGTCCCCCGACTTAATTCTTACTGTAATAAATTATATAACAGGCAATTTAACCAATTGAGCAAGACTTTTTGTTGACAATACATCACCGTCTTACTCTGGAAATGACTATTAATTTATGGAGCTAGAATTAAACTTATATTTAAGAACACTTGATCAATGGACAAAAATAGCCTGTTGATTTTAATCTGAAGAAACACCATCTCTTACGATTAAATGGGATAGTCCACAAAATTTCAGCTTAGAAACCATTCATTTTTGTGGACATGGAAACAACTGGATCCTACATCTTTTGCAAAATTTTCGATCCTGCACTTTTTTCTCTGGCAAGTCCGTATATGTTTTTTTTAATATTCAACACTGTTTGAACTCTAGGATTTACCATCTGCCTCTTTTCTTTACAATGTTGCCCATGGATTTTTGCATCCATACTGTGTGATTTCTATCCCCAAAATATCCAATAGTGCGTTTCAGTCACATTTAAACAATCTTTATTGCATCATACCTTTTTATTTTAATTTCTTATCATGCCCCAATAAATATCAATAGTTGTAACTATTTTAAGACTGCACAACAGTCCAGACTGCGACAGTTTCAGTTCGGAAATGGTGAGCATCACTTCAAAAATGCTTCAGTGCCGAGTTTTTGAGTTAAATAGTACCAACATTGCAACCGGTGTATATCTTTTATAAAAGTTTGACATTTGTTTACGTCTGCAAGAAAAGTAAACACTTTTTTGGGGGACAGAAGTTTAACTTTCATACATGTTGTACAGAAATTAGAATCGAACGGAACGGAACCTACATTAAGCTTCTTTAATTAAAGAAATCACGATATGAAATTCTTAGCATATAAAATACCCTAACTATTTATAATTATGTATATTTGCTGACAATTGTCCGCTCAGAGGTAAAACATCTGTAATAAGTGTGGACACAGAAATGTCTAGCCTGAAACTTGGAATAGATGAATAACAAATGTGGACTGTGGCAAGGCAAAAAGTTGACCTGTCAAGGTAAAAGTCAGATGTAATATTGCAGACTGGCAAGTACTCACCTAGATCTGTGGACCTAGCTAATAGTTGAGAAATTGACTCGCAAAATTGACAAATTCATTCATCCATGAAAATAAGGTCAAGGTACAATGGGATATAAAGGCAGACAAGGATCTAACTAAACTCAATGAGTCTATGTATAACAGAGGTTGAGATATGGACCTAAGTGTTACTCAACCATGAAAATAAGGTCAAGGTCAGATGACATATAGCAGACTGGCAAGTACTCACCAAGATCTATCGACACCTAAATATGGTAGGTTAAGGTACAACAGTTGAGAAATGGACTTGTCAGGAAAACTTGTCATAAAATTAAGAAAGTCACTCATCAATAAAAACGAGGTCAAATGGCACATAAAAGACTGATAAGTACCTTCCAAGATCTAACCATAGACTAAATATAATGACCCTAGGTATGACAGTAAATAAGATATGGACTAAAGTGTAAGAAATTTGCAAAGTCACTTAACCATGAAAATGCATATGAGTTCAAGGTCAGATAACAAATAGCAGACTGGGAAGTACTTACCAAGATCTAACTACAGACCAAATATGGTGGGTCCAGGTATAACAGTTGTTGAGAAATGGACCTAAATGTGAAAACTTGTCCCAGATTTTCAATTTTTTTTTACAAAAGTTATTTAACCATCAAAATGAGGTCAAGGTCAATTGATGTATGATTGGTTGGCAAGTTCATATCATGAACTACCTGCA